>JAPZPC010000203.1:0-62644 GCA_037952705.1 Haplographium delicatum
AGGTTAAGTGGTTGAATCTATGGAAGAGAGGCTACGCGCGGGGGGATGTAAATACCCCAGTGTGGGTCACGTGACACTTTTCTTTCACCTTCGCTTCTTTTCCTACCAAACCCATATTTTCCGCCATATAAGAATGGCATGAGCCACTTACCTTTCCTTCATTTCAGTTATAAGGGAATTTGACAACCTATGTTTCAGTGCCTCTTCGGATATTAATTCTCCAATATCAGATACAACAGAACATAATACCAAACACATCAAACCATTTTCACATCACCTTGGAATATACACTTAATAGCTTGAAATATCTTCTGGATCCCTATATACGTCGAGAATCATCAGGATGTCGTCCACAACTCAAACTTTCGATCAACAATCCCCAAAACTATGTCCAGATAATGAAGATCCAATCTCGGAGCCAATATCCACCCAACCATTTGATCTCGAACTCGAGCAACAATCCCTAAAAAATGTGGAAAAGGAAGATAATGTGGCGAAAATATCTGCCTTCAAGAGTTTAGGTTTGCTGGATCAATTCCTGGCACTATGGATTCTCCTAGCTATGGCCATTGGTATTATTTTGGGAAATTTCGTGCCTAATACCAGACCAGCTTTACAGAAGGGACAATTTGTCGGAGTATCAGTTCCAATCGGTAAGCAGTGCAGGCCCTGTCCGCTGAGATGACTCCCTACTAAATGATTTTCTGTTCGTAGCCGTTGGATTGCTTGTTATGATGTACCCGCTCTTATGTAAAGTCCGATACGAAACCCTTCACCTTGTTTTTCGTGAGCGAAAAATTTGGATACAAATCGGATTTAGTATTGTGGTCAACTGGATTATTGCTCCCTTGGTCATGGTATGTAACCGTCGACTCCATTTATATTTATAGTGATGATTGTGTATAGCTTGGTCTTGCGTGGGCATTCCTTCCCGATAAGCCTGATCTACGAGATGGCTTGATTGTCGTTGGCCTCGCCAGATGTATCGCTATGGTTCTAATCTGGACAGGATTGGCAGGAGGTGACTCAGAATACTGCGCAATTCTTGTCGCCATCAATTCAATCTTACAGATAATCCTTTTTGCCCCTCTTGCTATCTTGTTCCTTCGAGTCATCAGTGGTGCAGATGCTACGGTATCCTACGATGTCGTATCCAAATCAGTAGCCGTATTTCTTGGCATCCCCCTTGGCGCCGCAATTGTGACTCGATTCACTTTGCGGAAGCTCATCAGTTCAGATTGGTATCAAAAGGTCTTCTTAAGATTTGCTACTCCATGGTCACTCATTGGACTCTTGTTCACCATCCTGGTGTTGTTCGCATCCCAGGGTCATCAAGTGGTTCACCAAATTATATCGGTTATCCGTGTTGCGGCACCATTGATTGTTTACTTCGGTGTCATCTTTTTCCTTACTCTGCTAGTAACTCATACGCTTGGATTTGGATATAAACTTGCGGCAACGCAAAGCTTCACGGCAGCAAGCAATAATTTCGAACTAGCTATTGCTGTTGCGGTCGCGACCTATGGCCCGAATAGCGATCAAGCACTGGCTTCCACTGTGGGACCACTCATTGAAGTACCCGTCTTACTCGGTCTAGTTTATGTTGCGAAGGCAATCGGACGTAAGAAAGGATGGAAGGATTGAGATAGTTATTTTGAAGACTTGAATGGCAAACCATATATAAGCTCTGCCATTGCAAAGGAGGATTTGTTGCAAACAGTGATTCCCCTCAACTTTTACATTATACATCAGGCGCATTGTATATCTTGGCATAAATAGAGTGTGAGAATGAAACAAGATTAATTATTTCGGAGGAAAACTCAAATACTATTTCTTTCATACGAGCAATCCTAGATTTGTTGATCCATTTGAAACTCACAGAAGGGGCATCATTCACGCAAGCTTACATCCCAGCTAACAGTATCAAAATATCAGCGATCGACAAGCCTATTCCATTGGATGCCAGAGAAGGGATAGAATTTGAAGTAGAATGTCACTCCTTGTCTGTGATTGGACAAAAAGAGCGCATTTCATGAGAGGCATGTCAAGACGCCGGTTCCAATACTAGGAGCAGTTGTAGAGCATTTAAGACAGATAAACCTACTAATTGAATTTAATTTCAAGTAGTAGATTATTCAAAATGCGACTAACTACTAATGCCCCCATTATTCGAATAGCTCTCGCTGAGAAAATGGTGGAAGTTCTAGATTCTGAGCAAACAATGAAGGTTTGGCGACCAGGAGAGACCCTAGAAGGTTTTCTGGAGATCGTCAGTGCATTCTCGCTCGCAATAGACCAAGCTATAGTATCTTTTCAGGGTATTATTTATCTACTCGTTCAAACTAATAGCTGATGAGCTAAATCAGTTATATAGGAGTTAGCAGAGTATGGACACCAAGTGAACATACCAGAATTCATGCGATACGACTAGCAGAACGAAAGGTATTCTTTGATACAACTTTTCTGACCTTTGAAGCTCTCCATAGCTAATCTAATGACAGTTTCTTGATGAAGTATACTATATTCCTGTCGAAGAATGCGAAGAGGAGCCGACGATAGCGGGATACATGCACTTCCTACCGTTCCAATTCACAATCCCCTATTCTATTTCTTCCAACAAACCAAATATCCATCCTCTCTGTCAAATTCTTCCACCTTCAATCACTGAAGGAACAATTCACATTCAGCAGACCACAAGTCGTATTTTTGCGCAACCCTATATTGGCTACACCATCTCGGCTTCAGTTCGCTGTCATGGCAATGAGCATTTGTCTAGTGCACTACCCAGCTTCGTTGCCCAAGCAGAACGCCCTGTGACTGTGTTCTCATCTATATCTCCACAGCCAATCGTGAGCCCAGATCATGAGCTGGCCCATTTCAACTCAATATCCAGGAAGGGCGTCAGGATCTTCCACTGGTTGAACTGCCATTTGGCAGAGGTGGAAGTGTCGATGATGAAGCCACTTGTTCTAGCCTATGGAGAAAATTATTTTTCTGTCAGAAGTCAGGCTTTGATACAAATAAAGCTTAGCCATCAAGGCTTTCAAGGTCATGGAAAAAAACCGAACGTTTCTTCATGTAGTGTATCGTCTCAAGTCCACATCGAGACTGTCTACTCTACTGAAGATCTTCCCGTTATCCCCTTCAGAACCGACGCTCTCAATCTAAATAACATGTATACTCGAGCAACATCCATGAGGTTATCTCGTTTCAAGAACAAAATATCCTGGAATCCCGTATCGACTTCGACGAGGAGTGAATTGTCACAGAACTCTGATCATTCACAAACTTGGATGACCTCTATAGCTATTCCGATTCAGCCACCGAACGTGTTGCCTCCTACTTTTTGCAGCGCATTAGCGGCGCGTAAATATTTGCTCAAAGTCTGTCTGAAACTGGATGGAGCTCGCCATGCGCTTTTTGAACTTGAAGCACCTCTCAGAGTCACTCACCTCGACCCACACACACAGCTTTTATCTTCAACCGAAATGAAATTTACATAAGGAATTACACAAAGATAGAGCAATAGTAGTCTTCCTATGAATTAAATAGTAGATATTCAAAGTGAGATCATTTCCCGACTCATTTGCCAGTGCTGTGCTATTTCTGCCCAAGGCCGCGAAGGTAAATCGCCAGTACTTTATAAAATGTTACGATAGATCTCGGTATGCACACTGTGGATATTGCAATCCGTATTATATAAATTTCTATGCAAACTCTAATATGCATCTTGCAGAACCAGACATCACAATGTTATTTAGAGTGATTTGCTATCCAGCTTCTCTCCTTAAAGGCCAAGGCCGATGTTTTGTTTCTCTTCGACCGCTTCGCAGCTACATTTGCTACGACTATACCCCAAAACGTTATTGGCACGAAGGAAAAGATTGCTGCTTGTAGATTTGAAGCCCAGGTTCCGGAGCGTGGAGCGCATTCGTTAACTTTTAAGCTTATTGAAATACGCAATACATGGAAGTCTACAGCTCTATTCTCAGTAGCGATAGTCCATATCGAACTTCTCGCTAACCTGCGGCATCTAAAAGCCCCCCAAAAAAAGATATTTGCAGTAAATTGGTTGAGACTAGGAGGCTACATTATCCATTCATATGCCAATACTATCACGGGTTCCCAGTTGAGCATGGTATGATTCTGGGCTGTCGGCGCTCCCTAATTTTCGTATACTGTGTGCTCATCACGAGCCATTTGCAGTGTTGTGGAGACTTAGAACTCGACAGGGTACTCTTATTTAGCAAATTGGCACAGAGCTACCCACCTGGTAACAGATTTTGGCTAAATGGCTTCAAATTTGATGTTGTGTTGACTGCTGACAATGTGGTGGGTGAAAGATATATTCATGGTATAAGGGATAGAGAAGCCACAATGCCTAGTATTGAGGTTGAAATAATATATCTTATATAAGATGAACGGTTGCAGATAAGTCCGCTTCGCGAACACCACACTTGCGACCGCTGCCATTGGCATTCTATACCCTTAAAATATTTCAAAACACTCTAAATCCCTTCTCGGTTCATCGCGAATATATATAACGAAGAGCGACCTCGTTACAGGCCTTTTCTCGCCGTCGATGAAGGCCACTACTGTTGTTGCCGTACTAGCCCCAAAAGCGTAACTCCAGGCGCTTGATGCACTGTTTAGCGTCAGCACATGTTGATGCTCGCTGATTAATTAATTAACTTTCTATCTACCTAAACACCAGCAGCCTAGCCTTACTCCATCCCCAACAAGATTTAATTACGCTGTAAGTGGGACGACCCGAACTATACCCTCCTGCCAACATGTAAAGATCCTAAAGTATTAGGATAAACTAGCCTCATAAATGGGGCTCTGTGGCATTTGCAATAATCTGCAGGTCGACTCAACCACAAATGAAACTGTGGAAGAGTCAAGCAGGCCGGAAGCAGAACGATTGCTCTCCTATTCCCGAGCAGTGCCAATCAGAGAATGGCACCACTCTGCCGAAGCAGGTTGCATTGTTTGCTGCCTGATATGGGATATCATTATACATGTCGATGAAAAGCTTGTCCTAGAATTGACACGGTCACAGATGGAGGGTGAAGAGCAGGCATACGTTTGGCTGAACGGCATGATTGGACAGACTCTGACTTTGGTGTTGGATAATATGCCACCTGGGAAGTACTTCCCAACCTTAGAACTTTATTCTGCAAAGAGTATGGACATCCGATTTGCGCCATCTTGTAACAGACACTCACTCGGTCAGCAGCTTTTCCACTGTATCCCATTATCGGTTGTGCAGAGGAAGTTGAGAAACAGCCTTGTATTCAGAGCTGCCTTGATCTTTCTCGTCGCTGGATTGAGCAATGTGGAGAGAAACATCCAGAATGCGAAACCGAGCATTCCGATGAGTTACCCACCCGCATCCTTGACCTGGGAGACCGTCACGGTCCCTTGAAAGTGCGACTCTACGAACGAACGCTTGGCGAGGGCTCAAAATACGTTGCCCTGAGCTATTGTTGGGGCAAGACAGAAAACTTGACAACGACGAAAGCGACAATATCAGATAGAAAGCGTTGTATACCCTGGGACGTCTTACCAAAGTCATTCCAAGATGCCGTCACAATCACAAGAGGTCTAGGCATTCGGTACTTGTGGATAGATGCGCTTTGTATCGTTCAAGATGACAAGTTAGATTGGGAGAGAGAAGCTGCAAAGATGGGGCAAGTGTATGAGAACGCTTTTCTCACCATCGCTACGGATGCCGCTAAGGACCCTACGAAGGGAATACTGACATCAAGGAGTACAGATCTGGTATCCACATTCGTCAGAAAAGACCAGCCGTCGAGAAATTCCAAAGTTATGGTATTTGCCCTCACTCACCCGCAAGGTGATGCATACAATATTCGTGTACGAGAGCCTCTAAGCCACCACGACCTGGTTATGCCAAGAAGTGCCTATGATATCACGTATCCTCTCATGGCGCGCGGTTGGACGCTGCAGGAACGTCTTCTTTCACGTCGCACCCTCCACTTCACCGAATGTGAATTTGTTTGGGAATGCAAAACCACCTTGTTCTGCGAGTGCGGATGCATCTCACGCGAATTCGCAGGACTCGATGGCAACCACAGCCCTAAAGTCGGCTTTGAACGAGCCATGACAGAAATATCCATTAAAAATATGTCTAGGCTGGATAAGGCCATGGCACAATATCCACAGACCAAAGCAATAACAATGGCATGGACGCTGATCATCGCTGGCTATAGCACTCGCCAGCTGACCTACTTTTCTGACAAGCTGCCCGCCATATCTGGTATGGCAAAGAAGTTCGCCCGTATGAATGTCTCTTCTGAGCCACGTACATACCTCGCTGGGCTCTGGTTAGAGGATCTGCCATGGCTGCTGTGCTGGCGCGCGTTCAACTGGAGATCCGACCAACGTACAGCCGTCTACTCAGCACCTACGTGGTCCTGGGCTTCTCTGGAAACGCCAGTGATCTGGGATCACAATATTTTCGAGGCTAGAAGCCAAGTAGAGGTTATAAGCACATCTACTGTCCCTCAAGGGCAAGACCTTTCAGGCCGGGTTGAGAGTGGGAAGATTGTATTAAGGGGACAGTTTTAAAGAGCAACGCTTGAATTTGACGTATCTAATAGAACTGTCTTAGGACTTCGAAATAGGCAAGGGGAGAAGATATTTTTTGTACCGGATCACAACATATTAAGCTCCTCATCTAATGGCGATGATGAGAGTCGATTAGACTCGCTGCAGCTAACATCATTTTCGCACACTGATGGAGAAGAGGTATTTTGTTTATGGGTTCTGCATAACGTAGAAAACGATGGATTGTGGGGTTTGGTTCTGTCATCTCCACCCAATAAATCTATATCGCGCTCGGCATCTGGGTGTGCGATATTTACCGTGTTTGAGCGGATTGGGGTGATCACCCAAATGTCATGGCAATACCAGAAGGACGAAGTATCTTCCATGCATTGGTTCAACGGATCTGAGGAAAAGACAATAACCATTATATAGTATTAATTGAGTATGCTTGGTATAGCAACACTTTGGAAGGCAATAATTTAAAGACCTAAGGCAATACTATAAGCCAAAACTTGGTTGGTTGCTTATCCCCTTCCTACCCTCCTAATACGACTGCTAACCTAACTCGATACTCGATACCTGCGCCCATGAAAACCTGTTCCTGATGCATGTGACTCTAAGTTAAACTAACCATAACCATTCACATATCTCTATAGCTTTGTATCTTGAAATCTTTCATATTTAAGAGACTTTAAATATTCAAACTAAATCAGCTCAGCACAAGATTATAATGATCGACACAGTAAGCGAAAGCCCGCTAGGTAGAGACCGACGAATTTGTACCCGGCGCCAGTGTCGTGCGATTTCTACTCATCCTTAGGCCAGAGTCCACTTTTGACTATACACTACGGTACGGTACGAAGCATACAGGAAATACAGTATAGAAGGCTTGCCCGAGAGTGGAAGCTTTACCGGAGATAAAATCGATAAAAAGCGGGGTGGAAGAAGGTTGCGACCGTCCAGCCAATCGGCAGTGCTCCACGCGAGGTGTGCGCGGTGGGAAGAGGGAGGGAAGAGGCCCATCCCGCCGTCACCCCGCCAACCACCGCTGTCAGCGTCAGCCCAACCTTTTTTAATCGTGGGGGAGACAAATAATACAATACTTACTTGTGCTGCTCTTCCATATGATAGACATGTTCCGTCTTCTGTCTTCCTCATAAAATGGCCATTATTCCGGAAGTCTTATGAACAGGCGTCTTTTATCCCCATCCTATCTCATCTCATCTCATCTTGTCTCACACTTAATTCTCATTTACGGCTGTCCAATCTGCTCTGTATATGAAATATACATGTAGATTCATATCTCCACAGCCCCGCACGTCTCTCCCACCCTCAATTTCAATTTCAATTTCGCCCTCGGTCTCACCATGGCGAGCGCTCCTCCTCCTGCGGCAGCCAAACAACACCCGGGCGACCGCCTAGCCAATTTCTTCGACAACTTCTTCAAAACCCTTATCAGCATTTCCACTCTCGGCGCCTCGTTGACGTTTGCCAAGATCGTTCAGACGCCTGTCCAGCCATGGGTCCAATACAACTACAGCAAGACACAGATCCAATTCTTCCTGTCGATGTCATGGCTCTTCTTCCTGCTCGTGCTGGGGACGACGTCATTCGCCGCCTGCGCGCTGAGTCTGTGGCGCGAGCAGGCCGTCGAACTGTTTGGCTGGCTAGACACTTACGACCGACGATGGGTGATGTGGTACGCATCGCTGGTGACGACGGTGTTGCTGGGCCAGCTGATCACGGCTTTCTTGTTCATGGGCCTGGTAATTGCGGGCTACGAGGGCGGCGTAGGTTGGACAGCCATCACGTTCGTGTCATTGGCGGGCCTCGCCGGTCTAGCAATCATTATATGGCAAAGCCCAATTGGCTCGGCCCCTCCCAAGCATCCCCGCCAACAGCATCCGGCGCCGAAATATACCGGCGATGGTGGCAGGTACAACTCGTACTCCTCGGGCAGTCTGGACGGGGTGCCTAGGCCTCAACCCAATGATGCGTATGTTTCCGGTAACGATGGCTATGTAGGCGGTTATGCGGAGGAGAGACTAGACGGATCGATATTCGAGGAACCCGCCGTGGAAGACTATCGCTACGAGGAAGATCAGGGTACCCCGTCCAAGCAACGGAGGAATGTGAGCAATACGACCTACGTCGACCCCTCGCGAAGACCGAGTCCTATGATGCCCCGGCCGACATACGCCGTGGTGCCTCCTTACACCGAAGATCTGCGCCGGATGAGAGCGATTCGTACATCCGATGATTATGAGAAATACTCTCAGTTCTAAGTCTTGGGCCAATTCTAATGTCTCTGTCTCAATGTGTACTTGTGTGTGGGTGTAAAACAGTACCTCTTTCTCCAAGCGCTTTTATATAGCTCTTTGTTACTCTTTTAGATGGGCGTCGGGGGCGTTTTACCAGGAAGGCTCTCAAGAGCAGGCCTCTGAAAAAAATATATGCGACAAAAGTGGTATGAGAAAACTTTGAGAGTTTCATATATCAAATGGTGCCTGGAGTTCATCAAAATGGCACGAGTATTTGTTATTTAAATAACATCTATTTTATGAATTGTTTAAAAATAAATATTTTTTGGAAACGTCCTCCTATTTTGTGATTTCGAAGTTGCTCGTGACACTCGGGAAAGTCATATGAAGCGTTGCAATGATTGGAACAATAGTATAGTAGCAATGCCATATTGATTGTCCTTGGGAGCCAATACGGATTCATTAGGAGCCTAGTTCTAAACTAGAAGGAGCTGTCCTCTAGTCCGGCCATTTTAATCTGGAAATATTGTCTAGATCAAACATATATCTTTGCCTGATATTTATGTCCGTACTCTCTTAGGGATTTTACTACTATCTAATATATTAATACAACTCGACACTGAATAAAAGTTCAAATTCAGGATCTTGAAATTGGCATCCAATTTCTTTAATCTTTATACACGTTTGATTATGTGGTGCCCTTTGAACCCTGGACAAGGCTTATCCCAGAGATACGAAAAATAATTTATATTAAAATGGCCAAGTTTCGAATGTTTAGTTATAACTTTGAAAATTGTCCAATAGACCTTAGACATTGTAACTCTCAAATAGATTCCTCTTCCACTTCCAGAACACCGGACGCACCAGTGAACCTACCCCCCATATACCAGTACAACTGTTTATCAATTTCTCCATTAAGAAGTTCAACAATCCTAATTCTTGGAGGCTCCCACTCGGGATTTATCTTTTCCTTCTCCGCAAATTTATTCCTCATCACATTTAAGAAGAGATGAAGCCAAGCATGGGGTCTCCACTCCTGGAAGTTCTGAACTCCTCCA
This sequence comes from Haplographium delicatum, assembly GCA_037952705.1. Lineage (NCBI taxonomy): Eukaryota > Fungi > Ascomycota > Leotiomycetes > Helotiales > Hyaloscyphaceae > Haplographium > Haplographium delicatum. The sequence continues at coordinate 9,893 of JAPZPC010000203.1, forward strand.
TTCGCGATCCGTATATCAAGATAATTCAAATTTTCCATTCTAAGGACCACTTTCATTAGCAATAACTTATTCTCCGAGACTTTCCAATGTCCTGTTGCTGTGAACACAAATGTATCCACAAAACTCAGATCGTCAGCATTGTTCTGGAGTAGGATCTCAAGAAGTCTGCCCTCGTTGAGTTTCAAGATCGTGGGAAACTGAGCTAGTACACCACAATGACCCGCCGTATTCTTAAACAAAATTTTATAGTATTTTTTTGCTACAGCATATGCTTCATGGTTGACAAGCAGGAAAGCTGGAATGGTAGCCGTCGCTCGAAATTCGGAAATGCTGGCCGGACCCATAGTACCACACCTATTACGAGGGTTTTGTGGTGCCATTGTGTATGCCGAAACTGTTATGCTCACTTCCATGGGCTCTAACATTGCTATCTCCCAGATTTTAAGCCTCAGGTCGATAGGTAGTTTGCCAAAACAGGAGAAAAATCCAGCCTGGGCCATAAATTCTTTTCTCTCCGTTTCGACCCTTTCTCTTATTAATTTCTTCCGCTCATTGTATTCTTCAAAGGAAGAACATCTGCCCCATAAATCCATGTCCGATGCCCGTGCGATCTCGGCTTTGCTTCGTGGTGGAATGTTAGGCATGCCTATCATGAAGGCTGGAGCCGGCCGGGTGGGCTGTAGTTCCCCAGTAATTTCGGACCTAACACACGGCCGCACTGGATCAATCGTTTGGAGACGCCATAGCTCGTCGACAAAGACTATAGGGCTAATCTCTGGAAGGTTTTTTGCAGAGGCTTTTTTTGAGACTTTTTCTTCGGCTGGCATGTTTATAGGGTTATGTAACAAGCGGCGTATAAAATAATCAGAAATTTGGAAAACCCATAGAGAGCTTCAAGATGGATGCAACAGAAGGGAGGTGGCTTTCTCTTATGTAGAGAATGAATGCGTCACAAGATAAAGATGTGAGATGTGATCTGTAGGTTACGTGTACGATCACACCAAAGAAATGTAAGATGTACCCCACCATTGGCGGCTGCCTACATGTTGAAAAAGCGGTTGAGGGGATAAAAATAAGGCACTCTCGGTAGCTTGATTATGAAAATAGGCTACCATTGACGTTATTCTCCCCTTGACCAGACTCCTTCATAATCTAACTGCCACCAAACTGGCCATATCCTCGACGCCTTGGGATAGGGAATGGCATTAATTATATCCTTTTCTCCTAAAACAGTAGAAATAATTAAATTGTAAAAAAAGCCCGAAGTATTTATTTTTCATTAGTTCTTGTGGGTTCACCTCTACACGTGGTGCACCACTTGTGAGTGAGGTACGGGTATGTAGAATGGTGTTTGATTGGTTAGAAGGAAGGAAGGATAGAACCTCTAAAGGTTTATCCCCTTCCTCGTCTAATCAGGACTAGCGTTTTAGTCACGTGTCACATACATGTGATGATACCAACAGTTCTAGTCTTTTTTTAATTATATAGTAATTTTGTAACTAATGGTTAAGTTATAGAAACTCCTATGAAAGGTGCGCGCAGTTGTGCAGGGACCTTTCTAATCCCATTACACAATGGCCGGGCCAACATACGAAATATACGGTCTCCCTGACCAAGAAATTATCCCTAGTTCATGGTACTAATTATACCTCCAACTCGAATGCGATAATGAGCTGCACTGTCGCTTAATTGAACCGACTATACCATCCGTAATTCGCAATGACAATCTGGCGTCTCCCCTCCCAGGTGTCACCATTATGGCAATAATCAGGCGTGTCCAACCCAAGACCAATAAAATCGAGAGGCCCTTCCCGTGCTACAGTACGGTACATGAGAATAAATGGACTAGCTGCGGGCGCAGATTTTAGACGTCGATCATCCCCATAGTTTGTCGTCTTTCTGTGCTGCCGTGCGAACATGATAAGCTAGGGCCGCGTCCCGTATCGTCGCCCAATCATTCCTCGGGTTTGACGTTGATGCAATTTTGACGCGGCATAGAATTTTGACTGCTTAATTACTCACCCGTTCCTGCGTCGTATTGGTTCTGCTTTCGGAAACATTGTCAGTAACCGAACAGTTCCTGAGGCACTGACCCTGCCAATGAGTGTATTCTTAGACCCCACCACCGCTGAGGGTGGCTCGGCTGAGTTAATTGGCTACCTCGGCGCCACTTCAATTTCACCTCCAGCATGTGAATGGTGCATCAGCCCAGTAATGGTACCTCAGATCTCAATCAGGATGTGTCCACATTAAATCTGCCCATACAGTAACTTAGGGTTTAGGGCTTAGCATGTTCTGTGCTGCGCCGCTGTGCATGGGCCTCCGCCAAGTCACGTAGAGTATTTAGGTGGTTGTACCTCCACTCTCCTTAAATTTACGTCGCGAATAGAGCTTCCTGGTGTCCCTCTTTTTCGACGGCGTTTTATTATAATGTTTATATTTTATTTCACTCTTTTTATAACGGTGGGCGGGCAGGCAGCTGCTGCCGCGCTGTTTACAAATTCGAGTTCGAGTCCGCCTTCCTCGACAACATTTCCGTCGACAGCGACTGATCTATCCACGAATCCAAGTTCGGATGCCAGCTGCAGTTCTTGCACTATTCATGGGGGAGATGTTCAAGTTTGTATGTATTCCTTTCAAAACTCCAGACTTGTAAAGCAAATTTTGGAATGAAGTTGCTTCATTTCGGTTCTACTATGATAGCTTTTCATCTTGTTAACCTAAGGGTCTAACTTTGATAGACTGGTGGCCGACGGCCAGTGACGGCCAACAGATTAAGACCATGGAAGTTAATGCAGCGGGCTTTACATTGTATGTTTATCACGAACTACATTAAATCATTTACCCGCATACTAATATAGAGAATAGTATTTCACCTTCTATTTATGTTGCATTCTCAACATTGTACACGGCAGATGCCTGTAGTACTGGTCCCAGTCTTCCAGCAACAACTATTGCATTCGTAGAGGATGCACTGTCGACGTGAGTAAATTACTTAAGCAACCGTCTCTCAAATAAAATACAATTGACTCAAAAGAAAACATAGTGCAACAGGCTGGAGATGGAACACTGCAGAATATCTAACACGCCCTCCCCGTCTTGACTCAGACTTCATTCTGGCAACATGGGGAAATAAAGTACTGTAGGTAAACTCCACCTTGGACTCAGGTCAAACACCATATGTTGAATATTATTTTCTCACATAATCTCTCAACAGGGATACATGTACCTATGTCACAAGCTCCTTCTGGCAGCCCCTGGATGGGCCGTACCAAAACAATAGCTATCCAGATACGGCAATCCTGACTGCTAGTTTTGGGGCATCATTCATCTTTGATCCGGCTTCTTGGGCGGAATATACTGTATCATATAACCCTTGCTCACCAACACTCTCGGCACCACAACAAATATTCACATTAGAACCAGGCTGGGCAAATTGTGTTAGAGGAATAGATGGTCTTTTTGACCCCCCCTATGCTTTATCAGTGGGTGCCCCGCTTGGACCAATTATGACACCAACTACTTCTCCTGTCGAAGTGGCTGCGCCTACCACAGCTATTGCCGTTCAGGGTTCAACTCCAATCCCTGTAACTGCTGCTTCCACGGCAGTCCCAACTACTTCCACTGCAGTCCCAACTGCTCCTTCCTTACCCTCTTCGATTGAAGATCCATCTTCGACCTCTGTCACCCCAGTCAAGTCGGGCACTCAACCTTCCATCCAATCCGTCGACCCTGCCGCAGATCCTCTACACACACCTAGTACAGCCACTCCTTTCGTCGTAATCGGATCTCAGACTGTAGCCGCAGGCCAGCCTTCAATCGCCATCTCCGGAACACTTGTTTCCCTCGAACAAGATGGCGCAAGCCTCGTTGTCGGATCACTCACCCGCGCCGTCTCCTCCCTACTCTCGCCAACCACTCCAGCTCCTTCTCTAGAATACCTTCTTGGCACACAAACTCTTACGCCTGGTAGCCCAGCTATCACAGTCACAGACAGTTCTGGGAAATCCAGCGTTATAAGCCTCCAACCTGGAGCTTCAAGTGTAGTGGTTGGAGGAAGTACCATTCCTGTTGCTCAGCTTGCGGGATTTAAAACGGTTAATGCTGATACGTCATCACAACGGCCACTTGCGGGTTTAATTATTTCAATTGGAGGTTATGGGCTTTCGGGATCTGCAACCGTTCCTGGGAACAACAAGAATGGAGATGGAAGTGGAGGTGGAAGGGCAGGAAGTACGACGAAAAGTGCTTCGGCTGTACAGTCTACTGGACTTTTGACGCCAGTTGGATATAATGGAACGGCATTTACGGGAGCTGCAATAAATATTCGTAACAAGAACCCATGGCTTAGAAGTTTGAGTTTGGGGCTAGTAGGGATGATACCTTTACTGTTCTGCTGGCCCTAGCTGTAAATATATAAGAATAAAAAAGTAAATTCCAGCCACTCGACTAAATAACTAATACATGAAGCTTCCAGCCTACCCGCAGACGTCCTACTAATATTGCGATTGAGATTTTCGGATTTTCAGATCCTTTTGGTTCATGTCCCACCGAAATCCCATGATGGGCCACTTAGAATTCTCTTCGATCTATTGCGGTTCATGGATCGTGTATTTTCCTTTCCAAAAGAATATTTTGCGAGGGAGGCAACATAAGGAGTCGCTCTATAACTCTACAGCATTTCATAGATATGGAAGGCGTCTGACGGCGGCAGATGTTTAATGTTCTCTGCGATATAACAGAGTGTTACCCCGTCGCATAACTGGGGGGTGCCAGTAGGCAAACCAAGTTCAGAGTGTCATAGAGTGTCATGGGAGCATGCGATGACCTTATCGGATCTGCAGAAAATTGGTCTCGCGGGCATCCATACTTTACCACTACGCTTGCTGAGTGCATTGAGGTGAGGTCGTTCGAGCGAGAAGCCCATTACGGAAGATGATCCTCGAATAAGTAGGAGGGCGGGATATTGGGCGCTGCTTGGAAATGGGAGGGGGCTGTGAATAAAGCAGAGATACATTCCAGGTAAAAGCGTGCAGGAGAAGAGGTGTTGTAAACCGTTTTCTCTGAGGGGGTGGACGTCGGGTCTCAACGCTGAATTGGAACCTACTTCCTCTTTTATTCGTTCGTTCGAAGTTGATGAGCTGCCCCAAAACTTATTTGTCCCCGGCTATGCTTTCTGTCGTGTGGTTTGATCAGACGTCGCTTCGTGTTCGCGTCCTAGAAGAAGCTCGCGGGTGGGGGGCTGAACATGTAATCGATTATAGACCCAGACAAGTACGGAGACACGACGTCGCATCCGCGCTTAAATTCCTGCCCGATCGACGCAACAGTCAAGACTCCTAGCCCGGCCACCAGCGGGTCAGCCACTACCTCAGCGTTGGGGAGTGACTGCATCCTCTTGAAGGCGGGTAGAGCCTCAACCTCGTCCTCGGTCATCTTCCTGACGCTAGGCCTGGTGATACTCAGCCCGGTCTTCTTGATTATGTCGTCGCACTCGCCGCAGAGCACAGGTAAGACTTGGATCTTATACTTGGGCATAGACACCGGCACCTTATTGGAGAACTCGTGAGGGATGAAGATGACTCCAAGCGCGCACGAGCCGCAGGCAAAGCCTTCAAATATTGGCATCATGCTGGTCTTATCGGTGGGCATAACCGTGATCTTGGTCAGATTTCGATTGCGCGATACCGTCTGCTACGGAATGCCAGTGCTGGAAGACTTGGTTGCAATCGAGCGAACTAAAAGATCAGGAAACGTAAATAAGGGGGAAATCCTCGGACGGAGTATTGCAGCTGGTGTGGAACTGGTAGATCAAGTCACAGTGACATTGCCGAAGGCGTTCGATGCGCAGATTATAATTGTGCGTGGACACTGGGCCTTTGCGACGTTAGGACGCGGAGGAAGTCGCGCGTATTGTACGGGGCAGATTCGTACTACGAGTAACGAGTAACGAGTAACGAGTAACGAGTAACCAGAACCGTTGATTTTTTTTGATCGGAGATACCGACCAAGGTGGCAACATCGCACGGGTTCGCGGGCTGCAGCACCCACAATAGTGACGATGACTTCTCAGCACTGCTGTAGCAGTCGACCTCATCCAGAAACGGCGGCCTTCGCGCAATAGGCTTTTGATTCTTAGTCAGAGAGGCTCATCTTATTCATGGTGAAGCTGCTGGTCTGTTACAGTACTTTCCCATCCCCTTCTTTATATCTACAAAATTAATTCCCCAACTCCCCTTCTCTCCGGGACTGTCCAAAAACACTCTCGTCCGAGTCCACGTATCTGCTGTAACAAATCCTCTATAAATCTCATACACTGAACTTCTAAAGTAAAGGCGTGGGGACTAAGTATATAAATAGTAAAGTATAGAAGTGAAAAGGGGCTTGGATGTAGGGAGGAAGTGAAGAGACAGGTCACTACTAGAATTAATAGTGAACGTTGACTTGGGCACTTGGTAATAAAGAAATTGGATGTCATTCATAGAAGTGGTGATATAAACCCAACTGTATCCTTATTCCGGGAGGCTTTCCTACACTATTCCTAGGCTGCCTCGGATAAGCGTCAATCACTATTATAGTCACATTACATGGATACAACTAGCTGGCAATGCCCTGCCAATACCAAGCAAGACTAGAATTTAGTTCTAGTAAAAGCAAACTAATCTCACTTCAACACTCTCGCGTAAAGGTCCTGTAGTAGTTGGTCTCTGGACGGCCGCGTGGAAAGCACCTAATTTCCAACTCCGTTAGTATCCTCTATTTCAAATCAGACCTAGCAGACGAGAATCGCGGGAATAGGGTGATGTGATAACTCAGTCAACATTATGTCGTCGCTACGGGATTTTTCATACTTACGTGGGGATGTACCCTCGGAATCCACATTGCGAAAGACGACTAGATCGTCCACACCATGTTTATCTAAGAAATACCACTTGTGCGAATCATTGTGATGTAGCAGTGATACCTCGATAACCATGTTGCGGCGCACTGAGTCGGAAGAGAGGATATCATTTTCTCGGTCAACAGTGTTGTGATCGCAGACAATAAGTGGCTAGTCGTCCGTTTTGTTAAGGGGCCGCCAAACACTAACACGCAGTTTTGTTAATTTAGTACTTTGTCATCTCTGGCTCTTTCACCATTTAAGCATAAGCACCGTGTGGCAGTTGTAATGTGCCGAAGGCAAGAACCATAGTGCTAGAAACAGGTCATGATGATGACATACTTAAGAAGATCAAACTTCTCGTTCTTAAACGCCACCTCCTGGCCAGGAAACGAGTAATTCAGGGTCATGTAGCTCCCATTTCGTGAGTAGTCCGAATGCGCCGTTGTTGCTGGAGGTGACCAAGTTTCATTGAATTGGCCTTCGCTTAGTACCTTGAAAAATCTAGGAATCCCTTCAAATCGATGGAATGCCTTTAAATCTAGAAATGCCCTCAAATCAAGAGATTCTAATTAAGCTATAATATTATAGCTAAATTAGGGAGTGAATCTATGACAATCCACTCCAGCCTTTCACAGTCTAGTCCTAAATTCCGGGACAGAACAGAACTTTTAAATCTTGTAGTCCAGTCCTAAGTTCTCAATGAGACTCTAAGTATGGCCCAGTTCTAATAATCGCGCACTTGATTGTACATGGTCTAACCTTAGAGTTTATTTAGGAACTGCGCTACAAGTTAATCCCTTGCCTTCTGTACAACAAAGACTACACAAATCGTGGTCCGATCTAGGTTGGCTAGTATAATTAATCGGAATACAATATTGACTAATAGTTTAGTAAAATACTACAAATTGCATTGAGTCGAATAATATTACTAAATCAAGGGTGCCCTGCAGATAGGTATTTCTTGTGTATCAGACAAAAGGATAACTTACACCGACTTATAGCTGACTAATAATAGCTAACCTTCTTTGACACTCTACCTTCGATTTTTACTGGATAGAGTAAGGCAAGCTGCCTCCCCAGATAACCATTAGAGAAGGTCAGTATGTTGTGTAACTTTGTAAATGAATACGAGCAATGCGAGCAGCTTGCTTTCGTGGTCATGCGTCGAGAGTACGTAAAAATTAGTTGATTTTTAGCCCGTGCGCAAGACACTGAAAAAGTCACGTGTATATATAATAAAATAATTACCTATTTATCCTGATTTGGGTACAAATATATACGAAATGAAAAGACATTTTTGCGGTTAGACATAGCTGGAATTGCAAACTAAACTACTTAGAAAACCACTTAGTCTCTCTCTATAACTATAGAAAGCTATAGTGAGATATAAGTAACACAAAATGATGGGGTTAAATTCCTATAAACTATAAACTTTAAGCGTCCTAGGCTTCAAATGATTAATTCTAGAATAGTGCAATATACCTGTAAATTCAAAGAAATACCATCAATAGAGTTTGCAGGGAAGAAAAGCTGTGCAAGTCCGCGAGTAAAGCACCGGCTTAAATAGATTAACCAACAACTCCGAACAACTTTATTATCAAGATGGAAAGACAAAGTTTTCAATAGCTAGTTTTACTTTGAAGTTTTTTTATAGACTATAAAACAAAATAAATGGCGACGAGGTATGAGAGTTAATATACAGAGATTACGGAAGATTTTGGGTGTTTTGCGCACCGGCTAATAATCGGTCAGCTTTTACTACGCCGCAGAGGTAGGTGCTGAGTTTCTGCATGTGGAGCTGACATGCGTTAGTATGTGCAAATGACCCTAGTGTCTTACTAGCTGGCTCTGAACCGGTATAGGCCAAACTGAGCAAGCTTCTCAACACTCTAATAGGGAATGATTTTTATTGCGATTTAAGCACCTTTCCGTGACAGGTTGAGATGTGGGCATGCAGATTCAAAATGTAGTCCAAAAGTATAAGAAGAGAGGAATATCTCTCTTCACTGTACTTTTCCTCACCACCACGTACCTCGTACTCCACCTCAATTTCAATCTTAAACTTTCTCCACTTACATAATGCACTTTTACATCCTTTCCACGCTGGCAATAAGCCTCCTCGCCTCGTCTATCACAGCCGCGCCGGCACCAGACAAGGCCGCCGAATTAAACCCTAGGCAAAGCGTTGGTCCCGCACCTTGTACTACGCAATACTGCAGTGGAAGCGCCATCGTAAGATCCTATTCAATTCCTAAAACTCAATATCACGCTAATGGCATAAACAGTACAACCAGTATAATGTTTTCATCGCGGACTGTGCTTGGGCTAGCCTGCATTGTGAGTACGCTTTTGGCGTGCCCCTGTGTAGATGTAAGTAGAATATATTGGTAGGGTTTAGCCAAGTGCTGATTTTGAGAATAGAAGAGGGCTTGTTATGTTGTGGTAGGTCTTGGTAAAGTGCGGCAGATTCCTGCATGGCCTTAGGCTTTTCTGCTCGGATTACTTTGTAACCGAATCGGAGAGAAGGGTATTATGAGGTCTATGTGCTTTAACATCAAAACATTTATCCAAAAATGCCAATATTCTTTCTTTCTTAGATTGGTTAAGCAAAAATCTTACGTCCGTTAATATCAATGGCAATACATACGCTTAGTGTCAAAAAGAGTAAAGAAGGTTATGACTTGCGTGCTAAGTGGATGTTGCACCCTACTCATTTATTGACAGTGAAATTCACCTGAATAGCTCTCACTGGACAGGTCACAGGTCCCAATATACAGGCTTACCTAGCTGAAAATAGAGCCTAGCTAGCCTCGCATCCTACCAAACGGCCAATAGCATACCGCAAAGCCCCAAAATTAGAAAACACAACAGCTAACGGTGCTATTATATAGTCTTCCCCCTAGCACTCCTGGCATAATTCTTTACATACCACCCAAACAAAATCCCTGCCTGCGCCTTAGCCCTCGCACTATCAGCCCACTCCACTGTCTTTTTGATCTTCTCCCCACTCTCGTCAAACTCAAAAACAAGTACATACTCCTGACCATAAGTTCCTACTCCTGCCTTTGAATCCGCGGTACTGCTGGCGAACACTACTACTTTGTTGGAGTGCGGCGATTCGATGATTTCTGAAATGGTGAGTTTGAAGTTCCAGATTTTAGGAAGAATGGAGGCATAGAAGGCTGAGTAAGCTGTGTTGGACAGTGGGGCCCCAGAGATTGACAGGCTACTTGGGGAGATGACGTGAATGCAGTCAGGGGTAGGCTGCGCGGAGGGTCCCCTCGGGGCGGGTCTCTAGGAGGAGGACCCGCCCCTTGGGGACCCTAACCCGTGGGACGGGTTTTGAGTAATTTATAGGGACTGACCCACGGTTCCGTGGGTCAGAACGGGTCCTAATAGGTTACTATGGGTCCCCATGGGTTCTATATCTAATAGGTCTCTATTTTAGAATAGCTATTACTATTTAAATATTAATTTGAGAATTTTATCTAAAGTTTTTATATAACATAATACTCTAATAATTAGTCTATTAGTTAATAAGCTATAATATCTCTAATATTTTATATTTTATTTAGTTTTAAATTTAAAATAACTCTATCTAGTTTATATCTAATCCTTAATTTTATAAATAATAATTAATTAGATTTTTATACTAATATTTATGCTAAGCACAGACCTATGGGTCTGCCTTGGGTACCCATTTGAACCCACGGGTCCTACTATTATACTTTGGGTACCCATTTGGACCCACGGGGTCTGCCCTGGGTACCCATGGGTTTTTTTCTAAACTTAGAGATCCGCCCCGTGGGTCGGGCCCTATATTCAGGGCCCGACCCTACACAGTCTGAACACAGGCTCAAACATAGATCTTCATGCCGGTTCAATCAGTGGGACCCAGCTCTATTTTGGAGACGAGATTGCAATTCGTTCGCAAAATATTTTTACGTTCAATCCGGATGATACCCAGATTAAAGCTCTGCTGAGTATAATAGATTCGCATGTACTGCTTCTACTTCAAGTGGCAAGCGACGGGATGAACACGAATCAACTACCTCCCTTTATGTTGACAATTTTTTCGTAGATGGTTGTGATCTGAGCGCTGTGAGAGGAGATCTAGGAAGCGAGCACTATTCTATAAAGTCGTGAGTGGGGAAAGGTAAGGAGTAAGCAGATGACTGTAATAACGAAGAGTGATACGAGAATCTTGATTATGCTAGGAATATCTCCCTGATTAAAGGAATGCTACATTTAAATAAAATTCTCGATTTCTGAGGGTTTTGGAAGCTTCCTATATCCTGGGTACAACCTGCTACAAAATAAGAATGTAGTAGCTTCTCTAGTAAGATGTTTGGCGCTACTTATTTATGGCTCTAATTGTATTAGCTTTTGTTTACCCATAACCTACTGATTGATTTCATGTCATCCTTCCATAGTTTGGAAACGTTATAAAGTTAAAATTTCCTCCCGATGTCTCATATTTGGTTGCTATCCTACGATCAAAGCTTTCATCATAAGATACCCTAACATCTGTCTAGTTTTCTACATATACGGCCTACCCTACATCATACATCCCATGTTTAGCTCGTTGCAACGATTGATCATGTCATCCTTTAAGTTCAAACCAGATATTGTAATAGTACCTGGCGCATGGCATACCCCCGACTATGTACAAATCCTTAGTGTCTTCCCTTTCACAGTTTGGTTACTCGGCCACGGTCGTTCAGCTTCCTTTAGTCAACCCTGATACTCCGGTGACAAGCATTGATGTTGATGTGGAGGGTATTCGCAATGTAGTCACGCCTCTGATCCAGGAGGGGAAAGAAGTAGCTGTCGTTTTACCTTCGTACGGATCTATTCCTGGCGGCTTCAAAGGCGGACAGAGAGGCGAATTCAAAATCCGGAAGGATAATATCAGAAGTGTATTTGGCGGGGTTTTTGCTCAAAATAGGCTAAACATTGCTAGACGCCAAGGCGGAGCCGACCCTTTGGATGGCTATGGAGGTAAGTGAAATATCTTATTAAGTGGTTAAATTAAATCGGAATACTGACTAAGCAGAGCTCGAGCCCTTAAGGGGACATGCTTGCCGTTTCTAACCCACATGAGACCTTCTACAATAGCTTGCCGCCACCTCCAGCCCCGAATCTTGCACCATATTATACCCCTGATCCATATACAAAACAGTCACCAGCTGTGTTCTCGATCAAGATGACATATGAAGCGTGGCGTCATATTCCTGCAACCTTAGTATTTCCTCAAGATGATCATGCCACACCACTTAGTGATACAGAGCGGATGATTAAGAATACAGAGGATGTGGTCCACGTGACTAAGTGCCCAGGCTGCCATTCTGTCTGGTTAAGTACACCTGATGTTGTGTTAAAAGCGATTAGAAATGCGGCTGGAGAGAATCTGTAATCAAGTGAAAGTAGTTAATACAACTTTTCTGGGCAATGGCGAAGATTACAGGAGAGTAGTGATGATTACACGCGCGCCACTTTTGTTGGTCGCTACAAAGTAGACTTACACAAAAAGTATTTTCGTCGTTTTTTGCACCCATTAACTTGAAATGGTATCAAGGTTACTTCAAAAATGATCATAGTTCATTGAGTATCACAGGTCTTAGCTAGTATGTTCATTAGATTAGACTTATTGTAATCAGTTAAGAGCGAGAGTCAAACGATCTTTTGTACAAGTGAAGGACTCGCTTGCTACGTTGAACAGGTTAATATTAAGCTCAGATATCCCAGTGTTAGCAGCCATGAGCTTTGAAATCATTCGATTTAAAAGTTATTCATTCTATAACTGAATATTAGAACTACTTATCTATTCGTAGATGTAACAGAATGGCCCGCCCGTAGAGCTAACGAGATTCTTGCTTGTAATTCCGTCCTCATACCCCTTTGGAGAAAGAACATTCAGCGCCTGGACGTCAGTAATCTTACCGGGCGCACTGTTAGGATTCAACCAGTTGGTTCCTCCCTTATACTGCTGCACGCGGTTCTCTGGATCCTGGTTCTGCCAAATCCACCAGTGACGATCAACTTGGCCGTGGTGGAGCCAAAATACTGGCTCTGCGGGAGACACAAAGACATCTCCGCCTGGGTCACCCCAAATGGTGAAATGACCAGCTGAGTGTAAGCCAAATGCAGCTGTCGTATCTGTTTGCAAGGAGGTCTGGAAAGTGTATAAGTCTGTGGTTGAGTTGAGGTGAGCGGCGATCACAGTCGGGGTGAGGACCCGCGATGTGAAGTAGCTGTTCACGTCCCGGCGCAGGCATCTCGGATTATAGCCGAAACCGTCGCTCCGGGGATTTTTTGCAATTTTAATTGTTGTACTGTCCACCGTTGGAGATAGAGGGCCAAGGTTGACGGTTGTACTGCAAAATTGTTAGCAATGCGCCGCAGCTCACAATCTATTGACAAGCAAGGCTTCGTTAGACTGACTTTGCAAACGGTCCAGTCATTACACATCCGCCACCATTGCCTGCCGGAACCATAACTGATGCCAATCCAAGGCGGCCGCCATTATGTTTGATTGACTGACCATTGCCTCCCATGCTGTGCTCATCTCCGTTGAAGATTGGCGATGTGGTAGGGTCAGCATATTTGCCCCAGTTCCAGTACTTTGTCGAGTCAGTTAATTCTCACACTGCTAAGGCAGTAGCCATGGCATACTCACAGGTTGATAGCCTTTATATCCGCATTCAGTCCTCAAAGCGGTCTCATAAGCCCACACGAAGTATCTATGCCAGTGTAGAAAGTTTGCCTGTTGATAGTTGTTAGATTTATGATTGTAATAAAACGTAGGAGAGGGACTCACAGTTGAGTGAACTGACGGAGTCATGTTCATATGTACGACGACAAAGTCATCATATCGAGTTTTGGCTCCTGGATATTGAGTCGCACTCAATTTGGAGGGGTTTGTCATAAGGCACTTGACCGACTTGATGTAGTCATCTCTTTGGTCCGTTGTCAAGTCTCCACTGTTATACCATGTCAGTTCATTTTACTCTATACAGTTACGAACTGAGAATTGTCTTACTATTCTCTTCGCACAGCCAGGGTTGCCTTCGTACACCCAGTACGGTTGCTTCCATCTGACAGTGTACCAGCTATAATCTTATACACATTAGCTAATGCCTTCGCATTATAATCATCCTCTGGGCCGGCTGCGCGCTCTGTCAATATAGAAGGCGTCACAAGAGACGTAGTCCTCAACACCAACGTCAACAACACTACAAGGCCAAAGCTGGCTGTCATCATTATTAAAAACCTGGTGCCGTTAGACTTAAAAAAAGCCTCTCGTTTAAAAATGCAGAAGTAATGAATGTTCGCCTTATATGGTCTAAATATCTAGAAAATTCCTTCGGCTTACTCGGCACGTCGAAGCCTTCCACACGAAATAACCAATATAATTTACAATTACTTTCTCAATCACACGACTTCAGATTTATTATTGATCGTGGGGAACTCAAAAGGCTAAATTATCAACACAGGGTATTCCTAGAATTTCAGGGAAATGGTACTCCCTGTCTCAAGATCATCGAGGTGTAACCTTCTCACTTGCGAGAAGCCAATACCAATTGCCGATGATTATTTTTGTGCCAAGGAGCTAAATCAATTTCCATAACTTTAATTCCCCATTTTATAGTTTCTGTTATGTAAAACAAGCTTAATACTACTTTATATTTGGGTTGAGCCAACCACTCGGTAAGCGTCAATTTAGCCTCATAATTTTCGCTAACCCACATCACGATCCCCAGTAATCAAACTTTACTTTCGTCATGGAACAATGATAATACTTCTTGTTAAGGAATTCAACATGAAACCTGACCCATCAAAAACAACCGATCACATTTCTTTGGGTTTTGCCGCAGGGAGTAACTTGATCTCAGTACAATGAGCCTTGATGGGGGAAGGGGAATTCTCTACTTTTTATACATTCTCCCCGTTTATATTAGCCACAAACTGTATATTTGGTTCTCTCAATCTTACCTCAGATTTTACTATCAACTGGGTTGTTGAGCTACATCCTTGCGGCCTCAAGGCCACAAGCAAAAGAGGCTCTATCAGAATAAAGTAGAATAATATAGATACTGGGTGAAAACTGAGGCGAATAAATGATATCTCAACCTTGCAACTTGCTATGATTCTATTGAGCTGTGAATCGTCTGACTCAGCTGATGACCAAGAGTTAGAATCAAAAGAAGTGGGTGTGCTGCGAAAAGAAAGTATTCTACAACTTGTTCAGGTTCGAGGTCACTGCCTCGGCATATCCAACAAATATGTGTTTATTCAAATTCCAGTTTTTAGACTTATTTAGTTTATCAGATTTTAAAAAATATCACCATTGTATCTGATGATACATTACAGCATCTAGATCTACTAGAAGCTTTTGGCGATGTCTTCATTTGAGCCACGTGTTTGCTCAGCGGGATCGGAGCGAAAGAAAAGCTGCGCTTCTAAACAGTTATTCCTATTTATAAATCTGAGGATATTTAAGGAGGTAGAATCGATGAGATTATCCAAGACAAATACTGGTTTGTTATGCGATCATTGTATGACGAACTGAAGTGAAGATAGCACCTGGAGTAGACTATTCAGCTTATTGAATTCTGATTATTCTAAATAAACTTCTGATATCTTTATTCCTTCATTATATACAGCTGAAGTGTGATATTAGCCTCATGATTTTAGAGACAGAGTTATGGAAAAACATATCCAAGCTCTTTTGATCTATTGGTTGTCTATCACCAATATAGAAAAGAGAATGTCTAATTTGAGATTTCACCACCGGGGCCTGACTAACATAAGAGGCACCTGTAGAAGTCAAGAAGTAATGGGAACTCAGGTTTTAGTTCTTCAACGAGGTCTGCGGTACAAGGAAATAGTACTACTACGCTGTGTAGTGTGAAGCGGTAGGGTGTTCGGGCCTCTAAGGCACACAACGGAGATCGGGATTTGTCAACACCGGGAACGCCGACTCTCCGCCGGAGAGATTCCGAAGCTGATTTTTTTATGCAACAAACACGATTTAAACCTCACCCCTAGTTAACCACAGACTTAATAACAAGAATAGCTTTCAATTCCGATCCCGTCATTCCCAGTGCAATGCAACGCAATAAGCCGCATGCCTCCTACGGGACGGCATGTACAAACTGCTCCCGACGAAATGCCGATGCATCATCATGCATGCCGGTGATTCGTGCGAAAGGTTGACAGAATACACTCAGATTTATATTTTTGTAAGGCTGATCCATTTACAGATGTCGACACCTCGGTAAAGAATGTCTTCCATCCGTTAGAGCTAGAAAGCGTCATACCAAGGAAGTCAGCGCCTCCAAAAACAGCCAGCTGGAGGCCAAAATAGATGGACTGGTATCTCTGCTTACGTCCTCTGGTTGCAGCCCTGTTGATGCACCTATGGTGAGTAGAACTAGATCAATCGAAGATCTCCATGGCAACGTTCCCCTCTCGCGTGAGCCAGGTCATGAACCAACGATATCCAATGCCGGGTTCACAGCTTCAATCCATGCCCTTCTGGAAACTTCACCGGGCGAAGATGAAGAATTGCTCACAAGATTCCGCACTGTTAAATTGATACATTTGCCCTTTCTCTTCATTCCTTTAGAAACCACCGCGTCTGAAATTCGCTCAGCGAGGCCATTTCTCTGGCTTTGCATCGTAGCAGTATCATCGGGATCGTTATTGAAAGCGACTAAGCTCTATGCTCAGATACGAAGTGTTGTAGCGCAAAGGATGGTCGCAGAATTGGAAAAGAGCTTTGAACAACTTTTGGGACTTCTTGTTTGTATCGCTTGGTCAGTGCTTGACTAAAGATCAGATAATTTAACAGCTACTCACAAATATTGCAGGGGCAATTTCCAGGTGCGAAGACGGCCATTCCTTACCATTTTCGTACAACTTGCTATCTCGGTTGTCTTTGATCTTGGACTGAACAAAAAGCCATTGAAAGGCCCGGATCAATCGACTCACTACAGATTTCATAATTCTTGGGTGTTGTCAAGAAGGACAATGGAAGAAAGACGCGCTGTCCTTGCCTGCTATTTTTTAAGTTCCACGTAAGGAGCCGGGTTAGTTTGATACTGTGTCAGATATTAATTTTGTTAGCGTGTCATCCTACCTTCACCGAATCGACACAATTCGCTGGACATCACACATGAACGACTGTCTACAGGTGTTGACGGAAGCAAAGGAATGCGCTTCTGATGCAACTCTCGTGGTACTTGTCAGATTTCAAATGATTGTCGAGAAAGTTCGCCGTTCCCCTTGGCAAGATGAAGAGCCACAGGAAGCCATGACAACGAAGCCACAACCAGAATTCTATGCCAAAGTATTACAAACCGAATTAGAAAACACAAAACTTCTAATACCATCAGAGTTACATTGCAACGGTAAGATTCAGAATAATTGCAACCTCGAGTCAATTCAATTCTAACCATTTTACATAGAGGTACTCCTGAGCTATTTACACCATACAGAACTTACGATACACGAATTCGCTCTTTCAGACAAAAGTGGCATTTGTCAAAACTCGGATTTTAGTCAGCTGGAGAGTCTTTATGCGTGCCTCACCGCTATGAAATCTTACTTTGAGGTTTTCTTCACATTTGAGCCAGAGCAATATATAGGGTTCTCCACCTCCACATTATTTCAACTGATGCACTGTGTATTTTCATTATACAAACTATCAACAATTGAAGATCCAGCTTGGGATAAAAGTGCAATGAAGAGGATGGCAGATGTGACTGTAATTGGAAAGAAGATCGCCCAGAATTTGAGGGATGTTGTGCGGGCTGCAGAATTGGATTGTGATGACGCCGAGAATATTTTTGCCAGGCTAGCAACCATGGTGGACTCAATGCTGCATTCAGAGAGCGATATTGGAGCTGGTTCTTTGAGCGAACAGAGTAACGACGTTATGGAAGTGGGAGAGTTTGGTCCAGAACTACTTGAACAGTTTTGGATGACGGAGCTGTTAGGCCCATTGGGTTGGTAATTATTTAGTATTAACTTTCCATCTAATTTCTCCCTAATATTTAGAAAGATATTCGAAATAAACTACAAGAACAATAATGCTGTGAAAGAAGACCACCTGTGAGCTTTTACTTAACTAAAACTGCAAGCCTTTTCTGGGCCTTCTCTTGCTACACTTTGCTAATTAAGACCATAGCCTTAATCGTAAGTTCAAATAGCTCCTCAGATTCTCAGCTACTCTCTTCGACTTTTATTTCAGCGTGCGCCTACGGATCGATAGCATTTTTCAATGTTTTAGTTTATAAGTACTTGATATCAGCATGCCAAGTGTTTAATACCCAGGGCACACCGCCTAGCCTGATTCGTTCATATCAAGCATCAACCCAGTCAAAAGCAGTTTGTATTATACACTTTGGGCCAATCACAGGAGCTGCTCTCCTTAGCCGCACGACGAAATATAGAAAGACTTCTAGCACTTGACCATCGAAGAAACTCGGCACTCGCGTTTTTCCCGGGAATTCTGCCATGAATCAGAAAATTTATATTTGGTTTTCCGGCGGCGGATATACGCTTAAGTCTAACAAGAACTACTAGAAAATTTGATCGAATGCTATCCGAACTTTTAAATCGCCAAAAAATTATTGTACTAGTTAAAAAGGATGAAGTGTCACGCATTAACAAGAGCTCTACTGCTTGGGTTCTTTTTCCAACATATTGCCGCTACCCTCAATACAACCCTATCGAATATAAGGAGCATATTCTTATTCAAAGATGTGATGAAATCTAACACTTTATCCCTGACGACGTCTGGCTTCAATACCCTTATCATCTTCAACATCGGCATCCTCGCCAATGGTGACATCATGTATTACTCAAATACAGCGGGAAGCAAGGACGCTCTTGTCGCATCTAACGGTACCTACGTCGGCGGTGTAGCACTTGCGGACAAAATTCGCTCTTTCAAGGCAGGCAATGCCACAGGCATTGACAGGGTCGAGATCTCCACGAACGCTCAGCATGTGCGTGAGTTAATGCGCGACCCAGGGCCCGGCCCTGCAACAACGCTTTACCGTAACTTCGAGGCGCTCAAGACAGCATGGAGCCTCGATGCCCTTAACAATGATGATGAATCCATATACGACGCCTCCAGTACTGTCGCATTTGCACGGATGCTTGGGGTGATGGGCTACAAGTACACCATTGCGCCTTACACCAATACGGGTTTTTGGGCCAGTGTCAAGACGCAACTTAATAACGACCCTGGAAATCCGCTGCTAGATAGGATTTACCTGCAGTGCTACGACGGCGGGGCAGGAAACGACCCCAGAACCTGGCAGAGCATTCTCGGTATGAAGGTCGTGCCGCTTGTATGGGTCACTAATGACTCCAAGCCTTCTCAGGGCACAACAGCTACCCAGGCGCGTTCCAAGCTTACTAGTTGGAATACGCAAGGCGCCCTTGCCGGAGGAGGTTATTGGAACGATTATGATATTGAGAAGATGGGATTGTCGTATACGGCGTATGGCGAAGTTTTAATGAACGTCTTTCCATAACGTTGGGGGCTTAATAACAGAGAGATGGCTAACGGTGGCAGCAAGAATAATCTGGCTGAGCTATCATATTAACCCTTAAGCTTTCTTTTTATATTTAACTGCACACGTATAGCACATAGTTTTATAATTTAACTTCTTCTAATTCTTCTTCAGTTCTCAGTCTACTAGTATATACATACCCACAAACCGTAAGGATCGCAGTTGTCTTATCGAATACAACTGGCCATAGAAGCATAAGAGCTATTGCAGAAGTAAAGGCAAGCCCCTAAGAAAAAAAACTCCCTGTCTTATCTGGCTTTAACCGCAAGCAACTTTTGCCACTCATTAGATGATTGTCCATTATTTTTATTTGACCTCTAAATAACACCTCAATGCTGAAACATATAATATTGTCTACTATATTCATCGGGGCTTCCATTATCTCCCGGGCATAAATATAGACATGTTTTGGGTGTTACCGCAACCAGCCCTGCCCTTCCCAAGAAATAGCAAATGCGATAGCCGCAATTTTAGACGATATACGTGCTATCGTAAGTGCCTATTTGGACCCTAAGAGTAATACTCTCCACCGCGGTAATGATATGACGTCGGACAACTTGCTACTGTACTAGTTTAGACATCTGGGAGCTCATCGTCTGCCCCTTTTTTATTAATATATTCTCTTCAATATTTTTTCTTTTTTCTTCTTTCTATTTTTTTCGTAGTTATAAATATTTTAATATATCATGGAGAGGATATATGTACTAATGAGCTTTAGAGTATGGCCGAAGACTTTTAGATCAATAGACTTAAGCGAAATTTCTACTCCTTCACGTAGTGCAATGGTTAGTAGGCTATTGTTTTAGGAGGTTTGGGAGTTGCTCTTAGTGGAGTCTGCTAACTAGTTCTGAGCCAATTACCTATCCTTTGCTCTACACAATGCACACTGTCCAATCCAGGCTCAGCAAACTCATTGACTAACTACACTATTGTTACTCTTTATCATTTCTTGCCATCCTCTTGACCTCAAAACCGTCCATTTCTAAGAGTTGTGAAGAAGCCAGAAGAAATTCAAGCTGCAATACACGTTGATTTTACTCAGCGCTCTTGTGATAGTACTCCTCATAGCTTACTTTATATCCTAGCATCCATTTGCCAACACAGACGCCCAGAAACCAAGTTAGCCCGTACGCGAGCGGAATCCCAATTGTCTTCGGCACACCCAGTGCGACCACTAGAACGATCAGCAAGCATAAACATGAAGTTGATTGATGCAGCTTACTCGGCTCACATATAGGCATATCTGCCTCCCAAGCAAATAGAGCTATCTGCGCGATGCTCGCGTTCCCGAGCATAGTCGCACCAACACCACCTGCTGTTGCATCGTTCAAGTACCCGTAAAGATTCCTGAAGAAGCGTTCCTCCCGCTTTGGTTCGGCAGGGTTATACCACCCTTCAAGAGTCAACGTCTCCGTCGAGCTCGCATTGCCAAACTTGTGGTAATCACCACGCGGGATTGTGATCTCGTTGCCCGCCGATACTAGGATCTGCTTGCGGTTGAGATGAAATAGAGCTGTTCCCGCAGTGACGAGGAAGATCTCTTCCTGGTTGGGGTGAGCATGGAACGGCGGGACTATAATACTGTTGTCTTTCGGGTTTTCTCCGGGCTCACAAGGAGGTACTTTGAAAACATGAAAAGCTTTTGGAGAGGAAGGATTGGGGTCATTGTGGAAAGAAACGCTTGAGCGTCCATTCTCCATTGTGAGGGTTGTGAGGTGGGAGACTTTGGTGCGCACGGGACCAGGAGGCCTGAGGAAGGAAAACATGGCCGCAGGTATTTGAAGAGATAGGATCTAGTGCTGTATAGCGAGTACAGGAGAGTAATTACACTTTATCAAGAGGTTTATCAGGATTTAGTGTAAGTACTTATGTATATATAGTGGCCATTAGTGCTTACTATAAACCCTTGTCGATACCCTATTTAAATTATGAACTAACCGAACTATGTAGTGATTTTACGAACCCTCCAATGAAAATATCAGACACCCACAGTTCGGAACACTTACAGCATAGCTAGCAGAAGTCTTGTCCAGCGCATATTTGTACGCACGGACTGAATCTCTTCATTGTCCTTTCTAAACTACCTCCATGCCCCTTATCTCCTAGACCTCTGGATGGATTGCTTATGGGATGCTCTCCACGCTTGTCATGTTTGGGTAGCTGGAATTATAGTCGATGTAGTGATCGCCTGGTCTGTAGTGCAGACGTTTAAGTAGTGGCTATTAGGGGCGGGTAGTTACTGAGAACATACTTCTTTGCAGCAGAAAAACAGCAAGAGATATTTTTAAGCAAGCTAAGGTGAGCCTGGGTATATCAAAGGTTACGTATTGGTGAAAATACAAGAGAGAATAGGCAGCAGCATGTTATCAGCATCGGGTATCCCTGTTTCCAAACTCAATCCTCACCGGAATTCCTAGCTTGCTTCGCAATCCTAGAATCTACTTATCTCTTCCTTCAAAAATCTTCTTAAAGGATCGACATGCATTAGACGCTTTGGTCCAACATTCTGTACTCGGTATCTGCCCCGTGTCGCCCGGCTGATATGGACCAAAATTACATGTATGGCCCGAGCTGTTCAGCACGCCAGTAAAGAATCATTGAAGTAAAACATTCCAGCCTCTAAAAGCCACTAATTTGTATATGAAGAATATGCTATTTTCCTTCTATGTCTCTTTCAGCTCTGAATTCAAAATTTTGAAACCTCTATTGTGAAAAATATTGTTTCTCATTCAAGCCACTTCCAGACTAGAGGTTTTCACATATAATATTGCTCTTAATCATTCCTCTTCCTCGATTCGGGAATGCTTGGTCAAGGATTTACGACGACCTAGGATCCAACTATCTCGCACTCCTAGAATACCTACCTAAGGTAAGATTTGCCCACTGTTGATGAGAACTTTCAGCCCCTGATTCCGTTTCACAGACTCAGAAGGATCAAATTTCTGAGCTCAAAGAAGCCAAGAGCGAAAGCCAACCAAATCTTAGATCTAAAGAGGATAAAAAAGGTGACCATCCCGGCCATTATCTTATCTCCTCCTTTGCTGCTACTAGAGGCGGATTAGTTTCTTTCAGCATCTCTAGATTCACACCTAGTGCATGGCCCGTACTCGCAGAAGCTTGCTGATAAAACACCTTATTCGCAATAGAGTCTTCTTCACTTGGTGCGGCGGATGGCGCGTCAAGCCAGACAGTTGCACACTTCCTGGGCAGGATCCATCGTGCGTAGCCCATACTTTCGCCAGTGGCGATTTCGATGGCTTTTTGGTGCCTCTTGACATCACGACCCGTAGTCAAAGCGTAAGGTTGACATTGAAAGAGAGATGCCGTGAATTTTCTCATTCAGAGATATGTCTTGGCACCAGAGTGAGCGGAAGTGGGGATCGGAATAGGAGGCGCTCATCTGGATATTTGCAACTTCTGGTGCGTCTTTTACGGTAACATATTCTATAAAATGGGAAAGTTTGAATGGACTAAGTCGTTTGATTGAAATCTAACTGATGAATGGATGGATGCTGCTATGTAGAATTATGTGAAATCACAAATTACGAAAATACCAAATATTAGTCACATGTGATTTGACAGGAGGAAATCGAAATAAGCTGCTGAAAGACCCCTTAAACCACTTTTGAACAAGGGTTAACAAAAATAGTGTAACCAAGTTATTTTCTATGAATAAGTTAGGGATATGAAAAAGTGTATTAGTAATAAAAATTCAGAAACAAATACAAAGTGCCCACTCCTATCAATCAGACAGTATTTACATTGGCCAAGATACCCGGCTGCAACTGCTCCAGCTTTTTACCCAGCTGCTCCCAGAGAAAATCGCTCTTTTTAGCGCCATCTGCGCTTGTAATAAATGGTGCATATTTCTGCACAGCTCCAGCTCGCATATATTGTCCATGAGTTTCCCTTCCTCCCGAAGCAGCTATCACCACTAGCCTGGACCCTTCTTCTGCTGTGCGGGCAAACATCAATTCAAAGACTTTAAAAATCGCTTTGATGCCGCCAGAAAGTTCACCAGTCAACCCAGTTTTACAGAAGCATGGATCGAGAGAGTTAATTACAATAGCATTCGAATCTTGAGATTTGCCATTCGTTATCGGACCGACGATGGAGGCGAGTTTTATAATCAAGTACAATAGGAAGAGCTTCGAGAGATTGTATCTATTATCGAATATCGTCAGTGACTGTGTTTCTTAGCGTTTAAATTATCGTATCACTTACTCATCCATCATATTCACATTGGCCTTGTCACCGAGCCAAGCAAAAATATCGTTCCCATGTTTCTCAGGATATTTTGCCACATCATACAGGGCCGACCCCACAAAAGACATGTGCGGCGTGACCCCATGTGTCCTTGCGGTCTCTTTCAACTTCGGAATAAGCTGTAATGCGAGCAAAAACGTGCCGATAACGTTCACAGCCATAGTCTGCTCAGTCCCATAAGCAACCCGAAATTTAACTGACTGCATTCCAGCATTGTTGATCAACACATCTAGGCGGGGCAGTTTGTTGACCTTGTCGACAAACCCCTTAACGGAAGGAGGGGACTCGATATCGACTTCCCAGACTTCGATAATGCTTGTGTTGCATTTTATGGAGGATTCGATTTCGAGTTTGGTCTTGGTGCCCTTCGATACGTTGCGGCAGCCAAGAATAACTTTGGCAGCACCGAGGCGAACGATGTGTTTCGCGGCTTCTTTGCCCAAGCCGGAGCTGGCGCCGGTGATGATGACGGTTTTGGACGCAAAGGAGGTAGTGGGAACGGGAATTTTCAGGATCAGTTGCGTATGCAGGAAGTTGCCGAGAGAGGGCATGATTGCAATTATCGACGGGTTGACAGATGATATGATGGTGATTTCGACTTGTTCCTCTCAGATGGGACAAAAAGGCTATTTATAAAATTTATGGTGATGTGGTTGACTGTAGAATGGACTTCACAGTATCATATCGCCGGGGAAAATAAGTCCATGGACATTTCGTTAGCAGCAGAGATTGGAGCAATCCTGGCAAACCGGGGCAACAAAGCCCCGAGAACTCTCAAATGAGATAAAGAGGCTATTTATAAAATTATAGGTACGTAGTTGGCCGTAGAAGGGATATAACAGTATCATATCGCCTGGGAAAATAAGTCCATGGACATTTCCGGTAGCCGAGAGCCCTGGCGGACTTGGCGAACCAGGCCAACCAGCCAACCAAAGCTCCAAGGACGGCTAACTCCGACTCCACGGCAATCCACCTTCCCACAACAACTACAACTACAACTACAGTGTACCAGGGTATTAAGGTATGTCGGCCATGGTGGCTGTAATCGATTTAACAAACTTCGTCGATATATATATAAGAGAGAAAGGTTTTGCGGAATGGGAGGGCTCTAAGAGAGAAGAAAGTGAAGGAAATAGGTGATGGGTAAAAAGTGAGAGTTAAAGTTAAAGTTGACGATATCGGACAAAGTGGCGTGAGTGGGTAAACAGATCTGAGCAGCCCAAGCCGAAGGTGAGCTGGCCGAGGGAAGGCGGCGTAGGTCACATGGATATGGTTGTCGACATTGCGACTGGATAACTTTTGCGCAACGTGTCGAAGAAGGCATGGGACATTAATGACTAGCTCGCGAAATCGTACCAATGGTGCTCTAGAGAATGCAAGGAGATGGGTGAATACCGGGATGACTCTGCATAGGAGAATCGAGCTGTATTTAGATCTAGAGGAATGAAAATCCATTCGCATAATGTAGAACAGGTATTTAGGAGATACGATGAAAGGGAGAAAACATTCCCATATGGAAATCAGGTAGAAATTACTATCCTTGGATAGGTAATCAAGCGATTTCTCTTAACTTACAGTCAACCTAGGTATGTGGGCAGCTTGTGTCAGTAATTCCAATGCTGTCCATATTCCTTGGTTTCAGTGTCGAAGTTGTAGTTGTTCTTGTTCCAGATGATTCGGCAGTAGGCCTCGAGACGTTGGACTTCAGCGGAGAACGTAATCAGTTACGTGCCAACGCATATGGTTACACGGTGTTGGAGCATCGTACACTTACTCTCTTGAACAATCAAATCGATTGACTGCTTTCAATTGTCTTCTCAACTCTTTCTTAATATATTTTCGATACGTGATGTAACGTTCTTCCTCATCTACAGAAGGCAAAGCTACTTGAACAGGTGCGACACCAATAATCTTAGCTGCGAAACAACAATCTTGCCTTAAATTTCAAGTTCTGTTGGACTAAGAACTAAACAGATCGTGTCTGATTCGAATTTGAAACATAATGCCGGCCGTTCGAAAAATAATCCCTACTCGGGGGAGAGAATTTTGGGATTCACTGGATCTTAACAACAGTCGGCTGGTTCGGGAGCAGGTAAAGGAAGAATTTGAGAGACCAGAACCAGCACATGAGCTTCACTACCATTCCAGTGGACCTGAATCTCTTCCTCTCACGGTTTGTGGACTAAAGATCAGTATGCCATGTTTCCGCGACTGCCAGGTATTCCTGCTGCGTGGAGCCTTTCTTATTGAAGGACAAGGCCGGATAATAGAGACTGGCTGCTCATATCTTATCAAAGATGAAGTCTGGATCGGATTATGTGGAAGCACTATTCTTGTGGTTATGGAGGAAGGAGAAATGAAGGGCGTATGTCTAAGAGAGACACAAAAAATGCAGGAGAAAGTGCAGGCTGAAAGAGAGTCCCCTAAAAAGCTAAAGAAGAACCAGAAATCTCAGTGCACTCCTTCATGAAACGCTCGAGCTCTTTCGGAGAATTTTCAGAAATTGCAATTACCTTGTACTAGGGCTCTTGGAGAGTGGACAGCAAATTCTTTTGCTGTGAATCTAGTATATTTTGTCAACTTGGTTGAACTAGCTAAAAGTGCCTTTGAGTAAAATCGTGAGAATTGAAGAGCTGCTTCTTCGATAAATGTATTCTTAGATAGGACTTGACACTTTTTTAAACTCTCTTCCTAGATTTAAATAGCCCTTAAAGTTAATTTTCAACCCTTCGGGTTTCACTCTAGTTCAGGAGCTTCAGAGGGGT
Organism: Haplographium delicatum; assembly: GCA_037952705.1. NCBI lineage: Eukaryota > Fungi > Ascomycota > Leotiomycetes > Helotiales > Hyaloscyphaceae > Haplographium > Haplographium delicatum. The sequence continues at coordinate 36,397 of JAPZPC010000203.1, forward strand.
AATACAAAGAGTATACATAGTGCATATCGTATGCATCCAATCCCGATCCGGAAAGTTGAGCGCACTTTGAAGTATCACGATGAAAGGAGGTATAATCTTTATGATTTTTTAAGATATATGTTCAAATTAGTCTCTCGTTTACGTAAGTATCGTTGTTGAAAGAGTGAGTTATAATACAGAGTATACCACTACAGAAACCTAATGCTATAGCTGGAAGTAGCTAGTGTAGTTTGTCGGTAGACCGCCCTCCTCCAGGCCACCTCCTGGAATATACACCTTGTTGCCAATTGCTACTCCAGCCGTCCCGTGCCTTGGAATATCCATGGATGCATATGATGCCCATGTATCTGTCGCAGTGTCGTAAGCCTGATTCTGGGGGAAAACACCCGAGGCCGTGTCTTTATCTCCTTCTCCGCCAAAGGTGAAGATATGGGTCCCAATGACTCCAGAAGCACAGCCACCCCGAGCAATTGGCATGGATGCCAAGCCTGTGTTCCAGCAGTTAAGTTCGAGATCGTAGGAGAAGACTGTGTTCTTGGTGTTGTTGTGCCCATATGCACGGCCTCCAAGGACATACAACTTGTTGTCCACTAAACCAACGCCGGCATGATCTCTTGGCTCAGGCATACTTGGAAGTTGAGTGAAGTGCCTGGTTATGACATTATACGACGTGAAAATGGAGATTGTGCCCTCCTCGTCATTGGTAAGGTTTGTGTTTGCCAAGCCCCCAGCCAGATAAATGGTAGTACCACTGACACCCACTGCTGCACTCCCGGTCCAATGTCCTTCAGGCAATTCTCCAATTGTCTTCCATCTATTTGATATGGGATTATACTCAAAGCAGGCTCCAGTTGCATTCCAGAAGGTCGTGCTGCTGCTCACCGTAGTCAAACCACCGAGGACGTAAATTTTGCCATTAACGACGGCAGAATTGGGATGGTTGAGAGGTATAGGCAAATCAGCCACAGTTTTCCAGGCATTAGCGGAAATTGAATACTTTTGAACTGTTTTGACGGTCAGAAAGGAACCATCGGCGGTCTCTGGATAGATTCCCCCGATGATGTAGATGGTGTCGTCGTCAAATTTGACAGCGCCGTGTTCTTGTCGTGGTTCCACTGCTATTGGGGTGACAGCTGTCCATGACCCTGTTGTGGGAGGTTTTATTACGGTATTGGAAACTAGTTCCGTCAACAGGAAGAGAGTTGACAGAGCCGGGAGAAACATAACGAGTTGTATGGTTATGAGAACGAGTGAGGTCAAGGATGAATGGGAGCTAAGTAGTTAAGATAAGTAGAATCTTGTCAAGACAGAATACTACGTGGCAATAAAATATCCTATGAGTGAGGTAACACTACATTCTACTAACATGCAAGTGTGTCCTTGTTCGCTTGAACTGGTGATGGCTTGCGTTGAAAGCTCATGCGAAAACCGGACCAGTTGATCTTGAAACCATGGCAAGTTCACATGAACTTAAAAAACTGGCTTAGGCCATTGATTCTGTCTCATGAACTACATTTAACTTTCAACGGTTAGGAAGCTACTGTGCAGATAGTGACTGGTCTCTAAAAGCCACCTCGAAGGTTTCCAGCCACACTTAAACAGGGATTTACCCCGGCGCCTCCCGCACCGGCTGCATGGCACTAAACGTAGTCAGAGAGGATAGCCACCGAAACCTCTATCACATGTTTCTTCGATAATTTCGATCAAAAGAATCATCATACTTGTGCCCTACAATTATAAGTTTAAGAGAAATATCCTGCTTGTTTTCTTTAGACTAACTGTGCCTGTACCAAGTTACCAGAGACGCTGCCTCCCTCATCGCTTCAGACGAGGCAAAATTCTTGCTCTTGGATATTTTGATGTTCTAAAGCCCTGCCATACATAAGGCCATGTATGTAGCACTCTCCTATTAGTTTCCACAAAGACTGGTTATCGGATTCAGCTTTTCGTAAAACAAATGGAACTTTTCCACCATCAAATACGCAGATTTCATCGCCAGCCTCCGCATCTCCAGGTACGAGACCGGCATAGCCATTCTTAGTTACGCAGAAGGTTCCATCTGAGATCCTATTCGCAAATGCTAAGGCCGTTTGCCAATACTTCAAAATTATTTCCTTGACTTTTTGCGGTTTTTCCCCGAACTTCACTGCGTCGTCATCTGCGCTGATTGAAGATATAATTTCCCCCAAATTCGATGGCCAATCCTCTTCTTCCATTTCCACATCTGTTCTATATGATATTGAGCGATCCAGATGCGATTCAGAATGCGGATATTTCGCATTTCCAATAGGTATCTTCAGCATGAGCTCTTCACGAGATTCTTTAGTTGGGTAGTTCTTTAACCAACCGACCAACGATCGAATTACCTCCACGAATGAGACCACGTCGCCTTGGCGAATCTTGATCTTGGTAACATTGATGATCTTTTCAACCGAAAACCCTTTGACAATCAACTTGGTCGAGTCACCATACTGTAGGCGAACTGAAGGTGGGATACCTCGGCCTGCATAAAACTCTCCATTCGCCGAAACCCAGGTTGAGATTGTCTGCGGAACAATTTCCCTCGTCCAACATGGAATCCACGAGCAAAAGTTATAGGATTTGGAAGTCCCCGCTCTAGACAGAAGGTCCATGGCCTGTCTGTTCGTGACGAACTCCACAGCGTATCGTCGGACAATCGCCTCCAAAGGAGAGTCGTAGTCTGGATCAAACGCCTTTCTGCCGGTATCGGATGCAAGCCCTAATAATGCAAATAGCTTGTCACACTTCTCTTTTGCTTGTGTATGTGCGAATAATTGGAGCAGCTCCAGAAGTTTATATCGTCGACCTACTTTAAAGCGATTCCTCGTCTGCCCAAGGGCAAATGCAGGGCCAGCATGAGTAAGGAATATAGGTTTTTGTAAGTTCGAGTCGCTATCTGAATGAAGCTTTTTCTCATAAATTGTGAGTCCCCTGAAGAAATCGTCCCAGTTCAGTTCCGATCTTCCACAATAAATAAAGACCTTCGAAGGAAGAACAAGTTCTTGCACAATCCAAATACGTCTAAACCAGCTTCGCTTCAATAACATGTCTATTGCAATCTGTAATTCACTTGAGATAGTAGGTAGCTGGTCTATCTGCCTCTTCATCCCAAGAGGTGTTGAAGACCTACGTTGGGACAAATGATTTACAGAAGAAGCGTAAGTCGACGCCAGCGGCTCGGTTCCGATCCTTCTAAGGGCTTCAAGGGCCTGGTGACTATTGTCATCTTCGTTGCCAAGCCAGGCAATCACACGTTCTGCAGACTGATATATATTTGGGAGCAGACGTATCTGGATTGTTTTCTCTAGGGAGTCTTCCTGGTTAATGCACACAGCATCAGCCCACAGAAAGGTAAACATTCTTTTCTCCCTGATGGATTTCAACGCCGAGTACAAAGATACGGTAATTGGAATATTTCCCTCCGATGTTTTGAGGAAATAGTCGGTATATAAAGTTGGAGCAAGGCCCCATACATATGAGATTGCACAGAAAGGCTCAGCCGAATGGATTTCACGATGTTGAACAGAACCGTGGAGTGGCATATCACCACTCCCAGGAGAGATTTTCAGCAGACGTATTTCACTTGGAGATTGAAGCGGCTTGTAAGTATATAACTCTCTTTTCCTCATAGCGTTTTTGGCCTCGGTGATGTCTTTCAAGAAAATAGCAGGGGCGGACTCCTGCATCTGCGCATAGAATGTGCTGTACGTTTCGAAATGCAATAATCCATCAAGGTATAGTTTCCAGGGATCGATGAAAAGAGCAATTCCAGGGTTGGTATGAATATTGAAAACACGAACCAAAATGAACACTTCAATTTGAGAGGTGGTGGCAAGTTTTTGACAGTTAAGAATTTCGGCCTAGATAACGAATCAACAGGCCGCACATTAAAATGTGTTCACAGACTTCATAAAGTGGGAATTGATATCGATAGACCAACCTTTTTGACTTGACTAGACTCAAGGTAGAACATCGAGGTAAGCTCTCCTTCCGAGACACATACCTCTAAGTGATATACTGAACCTTTGGCGAAAAGCTGCGCAGGGCTATATCCTTTTCTGATTAGGAATGACGTGAACTTGAAATCATTGTCTGGAATAGTAAATGTAGAAGCTTTTGTATCGTCTCGTCTGTATGGGATGTGGCCAGCTCTGCCACGTAACTCGCTTGTCCAGTGCTTATTTGGTAAATAAGATGCGCCCAAGAGCTTTTCGAAAAGCTTGGAAAGCTAAAAAAGATTTATTATCACGATCAGTGGCCAGATCTCCCAAATATATGCAAAAACTTACATATAATTCTCCTCTAAACTTGGCTTCATCAATTCCTGAACTATTACCAGCAGGGATTGACCATGGTAATATTCTATTACTTATAGATTCAAAAGTTGAGGGCAATCGCTGGGCTGTATAATTGACCCAACTGTGTGACTGCATCTGTTCGCGGGAAGGATTGGAGGGCACTAAAGTATCATTATCCCCACTTAGATCAACCAAGTCCTCAATCTCCAGTACGTCCTTGGAGATAGTATTATAGCTTGTCTCGGTTTCTATGAGTGGGCTTGGAGAGAGATATTCCGGCTTATAATGATGATTGGGGCTTCTAGGACTCAAAGTATCGTGTTTTGGCCTCTCATGGATAGCAGGTTGGAGTTGTGCCGATGACTCTTTGCTTTGGGTAACAGTTTTCTGGCGAGTAGAAGACTTTGGATCTTTTGGGGTTGCAAGATTAGGGGATTGCATGTCATTCTTGGAAGTTTGTAGCTTTTCATCTTGTGTTGGAGGCCGAGGGACTTGTGGTTTGGCAGAACTAGGCTTTGGCTTAGTCGGTAATACGATATTTTTTTCGTTACTGGTAGCACTAGGAAGTATGGAAATAGGTCTTTCTTTGGAATCTAGCAAATTTAACAACATATCGTTCATCAGGAACGGAACTTACCATTTTCTAGGTCATAGTATGATTCTGGCTCCTCATCCGGTATTCCTTGCCTCTGGAGATAATCCTGAATCCGTTTTATGTCGGTTTGTATCAAAATATGAGAGAGGATGACAATATGGGTCGGATCAGTAACACCGCAGAAACTTGAGAGTTCATCACTAAGCTCAAGAGGAGGCACATGTTCATTCAAGTCCTCTTTAGTAATAAATAATTTAAGCTCTCCGTCCTCTTTCGCTAGCTTAACGCGGCCTGATTCTGGATCGCCACGGATTAGGGCCTTGCTTGTTGTGACGAACCACCGAACAGCCACTTTATCAGCTTGATATACTTGAATGTGGCGAAGTAGCTTCACTATTGTGGTTCTGCCCGACTTTGAAGAAGGGACAAGCCTAGATGTAAGTTAGTGATGAGAGTTCAGGCATATACTACGTCAGGCAGTTTTTCTCTTAAACATAAAGTCTGATAAATACGCAAAGCGCAATATTATCAATAGAATGGAGATTAGATATATAAGAAATCACTTACCTGGAGATATATTTGGCCTTTTCACCGAGAGAGGCCGAATAAGAGGGCTGTGGTTTGACTATCCCCTCGGTCACAGTCACTGCCGTAGCTTTCCTAGATAATAAACGGTCCTCGAGCTGTAGAAGTTTGATGACTGCCGCAATCTTATCAAGCACTGACTTATTAAAAGCGAGCAGGTTCAGTTTTCCCTTGAAGCTTTCTCTCAAATGCAGGCGGTCTGCGATGTACCATTCATCATTTCCCGAAGCAGTGCTGAGATGATCAAAACCAGTAGTCGATGATGTGATCTGTATCGGAAATATCTTAGAATGAATAAGAGACAACGCATCTTCGCTCGCGCTGCTCAAATCTGGGATTGACAAGTAGTGGCCGATGGTCACGAAGAGCTGTGAGATATCATCGAGACTATCAGAAGCGTTGATCTGCTGTGCCTCAACTACCAAAGTCTTTAGATCGGCATTCTGAAGCCCAATTGTATCGCAGTAGAAGTTTTGGAGACTGGGATAATGGCTCTCTAAGCATGATATCTTTTTGAGACATTTCGGGCCACTCCAGACACAAGATTCGACACTCACCCAGTTACCGGCCACCTTCAGATTTTCAGAGGGAGAGAATACTAGCTTGTTTGTTTTAAATGATCGTCTGATATTAAATTAGTACGGTGAATCTTCATCGAAACTGCACTCAATGCAGAGATAAGCCATATTACCTTATGAAGTCCGCATCTTCAGAACTTGACTGAGCGAAGACCTGTAATTGTTCATAGATTTTCGACACATATTTGGTTGAAGTCCGAGTATCTCTCAGTTGCTGCAGACGGTTTATGAAGCTTGCGGCCTCCAGCTTGACAACGACACCGAAAAACTCAAGGTAGTCCCAAAGATCATTTTCATGATCTGGGATGTTCAGAAGTGGGACAGTCATAGAAGACATAATCGACTCGGAGCTTGTTTCCGCAGAGTCTGACATGGAAACTCTCGAATCCAGTAACATACTGTTCCTTGCGAGGTACGTCTGTCCCAATTGAGCTTTTACTCCACCATGGCAACTAACCGGTATAGATGAAATGGTGCGTCTCAGAGCCTCTTGCGAGTTTAAACGAAATACCTTCTCTCTCAGATTTGTTGGGCTCGCTTTATCAGACTCATCTTTCGCGAACCATCGTGCGTAAGCTTGCCAGTGTTGTCTCAGCAGGAGAAGCACCTCTGCCGAAGGGAAGTTGTCAATGAGAAAGCGGAAATCTTCTGTAAGAGCAAACGATCCTTCAGGCTTTGTGAAACAAGCTAGTCTAGGAATTATTTCTATACCGAGATTTTGCTGAAGCCAAGTCTGCCAGACGAGAGGATTCGAGCAAGCATTCAAGTAGTCCTTATGTAGGAATGGTAATTTGAATACATGTTTTGCATAGACTTCACTTGCAGAATAGGGGATATTGGAGCTCATGTACATCTGAGATCCAAGTCTAGAAGAACCGCTTTCTGTCTTCAACCAGATATTGTGTTTTTCAGGAACTCGATAGCCTACTTCGTAGAGGAATACAACGTGTGACCTCAAATCGCGTATGGAGATAGCATCGGGACGAAATTCGGGGTGCTGGTGAGTATTCAAAATAATTTCGCATATGTCCTCCACTTTGCATCTCTTAGTGCCTAATATGCTACACAGTTGCCATCGCTCTCGATTGTCTTCAGCATCTGGATGTACATCAAAAACATGTAGCTCTTTCGGAATAATCAAGCTGCTGGACAAGAGTGGAAAGGAAGGACTTCCCCGACTTGGAGCAATCCAGCTGCCGTCACGCAATGGAATAATTGGCATTGAAGAGACAATCTTGTGGTGATCTATGTTGTCGACTATCATCCCTAAAAGAGCTTTAGATAGTTTGGAATGCCATGCGCTGGGCATTTCGTGGAACTGCTTCGGGTGTTCGGTAATGAAGATATCGAGATAATTTAGGAAAAGATCCTCCGAGAGAATTCTCACACCGAGACGCAAAAATGGCTCTGAGTCCTTTTGTGAGTATTTGTCAGAAAGGTACTTCAGTGTTGGATTTCCTGGCGGAATCAAGGGCCTGCCGTCAGCATCCGTAAACTCAGGAGATGCATATATTAAATTAGATGGAGCCATAAGACTCCCATCGAGGGACTCTAAGATGGGCTCTTTTGCGAGAAGCCGTATCGTTTTATCTTGTAACTCTTCGAAAAAGTCTCCGGAGTCGGGTCTTATTGGGAGATAACAAAGCCAAGAATACCGCAGTTCGTTTTCTTGATTGATTTTTTTGATGGCTTTCAAAAATGCATGAGATATCTCATGAAGCAGAGTCTTGTTCCAAGGAGAGGATGCGTCAATCTCTTCCCGATTGGCGGTAAGCAAAAAGTCTGCCTGCAGTACGAACTGGTGGACGATTAATATAATAAGACACATAGAATTTTATTGAAGATGTGAATTACCTTAAAGCCATAATTGCGCACGGGAAGAAAAGCGTATACATTCTGCGTTGGACAGCCCGCCTCAGGCGGACGTTTTGAAGGGATTGCCAACATAATCTCTGATTCCTTGAAACCTATCCGCCTTGGATCTTGCTGAATATGTGTCACTTGATGACGAAAGATTCTGAACGATTGATAATCATCATCTTGTTTTAGGGTTGTTGAATGCCGTAGATTGTCTCTACCCAGAGTATCATGACGTAGTAAGGTGGTGCTCCAAGCCTTCAGATGTTCCGAAGTCTCCTTTGATGAAATTGCGCCACCTTCATCTATTTTGATATTAACTTCTCGCACGTTCTTAAGGAACAACAAAAGTCTGGGATCTAAAGTTTTGAGTTCCAGAATAAGCTCCTCCAAGTTGCAGTTTTGTGACAGGTCCAGTAAGATGGATGTGAATCGGGGAAGCGGCTTCTCGGGGAATTCATACTCCCAGATAGGAGCAATCATACCAAGTTTCTTTGTCTTATCGAACTTGAAGGAGTATTGCTTCGACTTTATCCACACTACATCTGCTACCTTGAAAACAGACTTGAAGCCAATTCCTTTCTCGCCAATGAAGGCGGATTCTTGGCCAAGGCCTGCTTTTGAGCTCTTGCCGATTCTACAAATTGCTTCAACATTTGCCTTGCAGAATCCAACTTCGTTGCAATCAATGCGAAGTCTACGTTGCTTGTAAGTAATATTTATTGTTGGGGTAGATGTTTCATAAGAGTTGTCATCCGCATTCTGAAGCAGCTCTAGCAGAAAGTGCGTAGACTTTCGATACAGATCTTTGGACAGTCTGTCGAAGATGCAGTTTCAGTAAACAGATGAAAGTATACGATTACTTGAGAGCTTACACACGAAGAGCCTCCTCCAAGTCCTCTGTATTCTTAATCGGACCGTCAAGGCCTTTTTCCATGCGAATCTTTTGGATGTGATCACGTGCTTCTTCCGCCGATTTGGGGAAGTCCTTTGAGCGAGTAGCTTCTGTAGCTTTTACACTTGCCCTCTGGCCTCGATGATTGGTATCTGAAGGTATTAGCCCTCTGCACTATTCCAGAAACTCGTCTAGGAGGTGGCTTCCTACCCAACCCTGCGCGAGAAGAGTCTTTGCGACGGTCCATCGCTCAATATAAGTAGCGCGAAAGCAAATAACAAAGAGTATTTGTGGTCTTCAATTGAAGAATGCTTTGCTCCACAATAAATCGACTATTACTAGCTACGACAAAAGTTTAGCTTTCATGACAACAAACGTGTACAATAGGAGCAAACTCATAAAGTGAGGGAAAAAGCAGCTGCCAGCGCACGATTTCAAATTGAGCTTGTCGAAAGTCCTTTCATTGGCTGCATGGCGCATGCGGCTGAGTATCTGGGCAGCTGAATGTGGATGCTCTCTTAGAATACATAGTTGGACAGGGGTGCGGGATATTGCAAGGCTAGTTAGCTGGCCCCCAAAAACAATGACTCCCTAACCCCCCCTCCAAATACAGCAGCTGGCTAATCGTTTTACTATAAATAGAGTTAATTATTAATTCATTATACAAAAACCCATAATATTGATTTTAACACGAGAAGAGTCAGTGATTGATAAGTGGAAGATGGTTTTGGGTAAGTTTGAACAATGTGGATGCTAGGAATTTGCAAATAAGCCGAAACAAAGGAAGTATAGTAGCAGAACAATTTTGATACATATTTAATTCAATTTCATAGCAACTTGGACTTTGCTGGGGCGAATAAGATCGAATGGATGGCTATGAAAGAAGTCAATAATCTTTTCGGCTTGCTACAAAGCCCAGCAATCTTATTGAGAGATTAAGAAAAGAATTAAAGTTTGGCTTCTTTACTCACAGCATCTACTTCGGTATCCAATTCAACATACAATTCTGCATCCGGCTCCGTATTTTTAAGTCCTACATCCAGTCTAGTCTCCAGCTTCACATCTTCCTCGAGTTTGGCCATTTCGCTTATCGCTGGTACAATTTGAACTAGCTTTTCTAGTTCAAGCACGTCCAGTAGTACAAAAATTGGAGCAAACACTTTGTGGTTGCCAATTTGTCTTAACTATGATACCTAAGCCGCTTGCTTAATAGGGCTTGGAATGCCACGATTCTATCTGGTAAGATCCCATAAGTAGGCAGCTTCTCTTCCCTATCTCAGGCAGGCACAACAGCACAGGTAGTCTGCCACAATCTAGTGTCTCAACACTTGAAATTCACAAAACAGCCACAGCTCTGAAATTTCATTGGAAAGCTTGGTATCTATAGATTAACAAATCTAGTGAATCATACCAATAGAATTTCGACAAAAGAAATTACAATGCCGCTAAGACGAGTCTCTATCATAATCACCATTCAATCATCACATGTACAAATACAAGTGCAATCCATCCGCTTAATGAGTAATCGAAAAGATCTTCCCAGTTCGCTCTTCTTTACCGCTCTCAAACGGTTTCACAAGCTTCTCAAAAACAAACCCCCCAACATCCGCCCTTGAAATGGTATACCCAATCGCATTCTTCGCAATCATTCCCTCCTCGACATCCCATCTTACATTCTGCACCCCCTTAGCGGGTCCACTGGTTAAAAGGCTTGCCCTCACGACAGAGTAACTCCCAATAGGCGCTGACTTCGACTTGACCGCCTCGATTGCGAGATCCTCCATAGCCTTTTTATCCTTATGCGCCGAGTGCAACAAGAGTGAATAGAGAGGCGAAAGAAGAAGTGGTACATCTCTACCAAAATTACTGATCCCCGTCGTGGATAATAAAACCAATCCTGGTTTGACAGGGGCAGGGCGTGCACGTAGGGCATTGAGAATTGTTGCAACGGCGTCTTCGCAAAGGGTAGGATCTTCCTGTTCGGGAAACATATGCCCGATTTTCATGACGGGATAGCAACCAATGCCAGAGACTATGATGTCGACGGAGTTGCTTCCTTCAGTGGGGTTTGAGGGATTGAGGACGGCGGGGAAAATCGTCCGGGTTACTTCAACAGCGTCTCTGACGTCACCAACGATAATAGTGAGGTTCTTGGAGATGATATCAGGGTTCACAGAATGTGTGGCCTCCAGGAGAGTAGTGAGTTTGCTGGCGTTTCGGACCACTGTTTGGGTTGGGTTATTAGTTGGCTTCGATATTTCGTGAGAGGAAAGGACATACGAGCTGTGCATGTATATCCTTCATTTAGACAAGACGCCAGGCAAGGTGCTGTGCTTCCTCCTGTTGCACCAAAGAAAGCGACGCTCTTGTGAGAAGACATGATGACCTCAAGGTCTCCCACTTTTTCATCCATCATTTTAGTCACGAATAGTTCCAAAGGCGCAAATTGATCGTTAGGTAAAGAATAATCGGGATAAATTGATCCAATCGCTAATTTTGCTGTAGATCTCTGTGGAATTGGTGTCCTCCATGATGGCGGTTTGTACCCTTATATAATTCTGTAGATGTGTGTGGCTTATAATCAGGAACAAAAGATGGTTCGTTGAAGGATGGCTGTTGTTCCGCGGTGTAATAAGCGAGAGCGCCATCGCTTCTCAAAATCGGTGAAATTGTCCCGGCCCGAGTCGGGAGGCTTGAGATTCCTAAGCCCCGCCAATGTTTTGTCCGAGACCGTACCACGAGTAATATAATTGGCTCATCAAAAGCCGAGTACATACTGCAACTTACAGTACTTTGTAGACTGTCTATCAAGATTCTCTGACGCCACGTGATCTTTATTTAAATCACTGATTACTAAGATGGCCGAGTTGTACCTTCAGCCAGCATATCTAGTTCCCTCGGCAGTGAAGCTAACTTAGTGCTGCTATCTTGAGGTACCAATTTAAAAGAGAAAACATTTCTCAAGACAGCGCAGGGCAATGGCTACTTATTTACGACAACTTAGACGATGCCAGTATATGGATCGCCGAAAATGTAGCCGGATCTGGATTGGAACCAGGATCAGCACCAGTATCAGCCTCAAAATCTAAAACAGGAGCTGTTGATTTGATTGATTATCTGCCAAAGTCTGAGCAGGTACGAATCGTGTTCACAACACAAAGCAGGAAGATGGCCGTTAAGCTTGCGTCAAATGATATAATGGAGATGCCAGAAATAGACCAGGATACAGCTAAGGAGATGCTGCAGAAGTACCTGGTCGACTCAAACTTGACGAATGAACAACAAGACGTCAATGTGCTGCTGAAAGAGCTTATGTACCTTCCGCTAGCTATTGTGCAGACAGCAGCCTATGTTAACGCAAATAACATAGTGTTAAGAGATTATTTGTCGCTGTTAAGTGAGCAAGAGGAGGAAATTATTAACCTTCTCAGCGAAGAGTTTGAGGATACGTGGCGATACTGCAATGTAAATAATCTGTCGGCAAAAGCCGTAGGATGGGAAAGATTTGTTGGAGCTGAAGACATAGGCTGACTATAGACCTTACCGTATGCTTAAACGTAGCTTTTTTTGATGCTAGCGCAATGTTCTTTGCGCCTTGGCAGAAGGCTACCCACATTCAATGTTGGGTCAAGGCAAGACGTTGGGCTGGGTAAGGTTATTAGAACCGCTCTTAGAGATCGACACAATCTGCTTATATTTTGATTGACACTGAACGAAATACCTCAAAAACTTAAGGCTTAGACCTCCATTTCCGAGGGGTTTCAATTTCCAGTCAAAGTTAGAATTATGTTCAAACATCATTAAGGATTTTATTATAAACTCTATTCCTTCGTTTCACACGTGAAAGCTATCCAAGAGTGCTCCAAGTTAACATCAGAAAGTTTCAAACAAGAATGACTTCTGTATCTTTTGTCTTTTCAAACCAGGAATTTGCTAGAGTGTCCGTTTTCACATTGTCAAAGAAAGTTAATATACCAAGGCGCTCATACGTATCTGCCAACATCCTTGACTGTCGTAACACCAAAGCCTGTACATCGCCGTGCACAAAAGAACCTACTAAGAGGCAGTAGACTGTGGCTCCAGATTCCAGAAAGTCAAAGTCATTTTCATTCGATAGTGACATATCTGGAATAAACTTTCTGGAGATACCACCACAGGTCAAAATGTGCTTTATAGTGGTAGAATCGTCGCCTTCACCCTCGAAATAGGATAGAACAGCAGCGACTACTAATCCGCGAAGCCTGATAGTGCCCTGCTTGACTGAACTAAAAGGGTCGATTCCGCTGGGAATAGTTTGGGCGTTGATGATCTTGACTTTCTCATCGACTAGCTTCCTTGCTGGATATGATATGCTCATGCCGTCACCTTCAAGAGATGCCCATGACCACGAGGGTGTTTGTGCTCCAGGTTGGGAATCTCTGCTTCCCAGAGGCCCCGCTCTGGTTCTGGTGTATTGCTTTTCTTGCGGACGTTTTTTCAATACACGCCAGAGCAAAGCTTCTGGCAAGTGGTCCAGCCAAAGACCCGCAAGATACTGCATTGAGGGATTGCTTGTGTGCAATCGTCTTGCGACGCCAGAAAGCGCAGGTAATCGGTCTTTACGAAAGGTTAGATCCCGCGCAGAGTACTCGGCAATTATTTGAGGCCACATTTGGAGCTCAATGACTGTCCAACGCCAAGGTTCAATAGCTAACTTCCGTGGTTCTGCTTGGTTGCGCTGAATTACTTTCGAAAACCCTCGTTTGCTGTGATGCCGGAGCTTTGCGCCTGGAACATAGACGCCGCATTCGCATCGAATTGCACTCCTACATTCCCAGAAGAGCTCATCTGGAAGATAGTGGAGGACCCGTGTAGCCAGGAGACGTTCTTGGTAGGCCCATGCTCTGGTGAGAAGCGGAATGTCGGATTTTGGCCCCTTCGCAGCTTCAGTCGACAGGTAAGTGTGGGAAATCATTTTACGGACATACACTGAGTATTTGTGGCCGTCGTTGCTGACACCGCAGATCTTGGTCGGTTGGGGACGGCGAGAGAATATGCCATGGCTGGGATTGGATGCGATACTGGCAGAAATTGTTAAGAGTGATGCCTCATAGATAGCTCCCATATTCGCTGCTTCCATTTCCCAATCATCCGCATCATCTTGAACAATACAGAGAGAGTCAATCCATATATATTGCATCCGAAGCTTTCGGGTGATTGTCACTGCATCCTGAAATGTTTTCGGTAATGATTCCAATTTTATTCCATCTTTTCTCTCTCGTAGTGTAGCTTTTGTAGTTTTGAGAGGCTGGTTATTGCCCCAACAATGGCTTAGAGTAAAATATGTACCTTCACTACCTCTTGTTTCGACAAGTTTAAGCTTCTGAGAATCGGCCGAACCAACATCAACGAGTCGAGACGGCAGGGCTGCATGACTGGGCTGGTGGCAATCGGCATGCCCTTTCATGCAATTTCTAATCCAGTCTTCTATCCGCTGAAAACAACTCTCAGATTCCGAATTTATCGAGATCTCTGGTCTTGCACCAAATACAGGCCAGGGAGAAGGCTGACTTGGTTGAGTAAAGAATTCAAGACGTAATGGAGCGACTGTGTTTGTCACTTTAGAGCGTCTAGGATTTCGTGTCATGCGAAGTCCCGCCCAAAGTAGGACTTTCAAAGTACCTTGGCCGTCGTTCTTCCAGTTGAGTTCCACTTCAAAATCTTCCGAAGGTGTTATGAATGCTTCAATTCCTTCGAGAACGATTTGACAGAACCGGCATCCTTCTTTGACTGCTTCTTGGAGAAGCGTGACTGAGGTGCTTCTTAGATGTCCCTCGCTCAGATCAGGATTTGAGTCATTGCATTGAAGACAATATGACGAATTCATGTCGTTGATTGCTTTAAGTGTGACTATGTCCAGCTTCGTTGTTGGCACTCGAAGGAGACGGATCACTGGACTGAGGGGTAGATGTTTTATTAAGAACGTATTATACAAGGCCGATGGTCGGTACTAGTTTGCATAATCTACAGTAGAAGAATAGGTGCAGATTAATGCATTTGGATGATGAGCTAAAACGGATACGATTGAAATGGCTATAGATTCCAGGCATCAACCAACATACAAAATAGTAAGGCAGCACATACAAATTATTATCGCCGCTTTTAACTCGCTTAGAAAGGACTAGGGATTTTTTCCTTATAATTCTATTATGTTAAATAGTAACATAATAAATGCTTGGAATTTTTAAAAATTAAAAGCTAGAAAGTAATCACATTCGCTAGGCTTAAGAATAGAAAGGTTGCTAACCTAAATTTAAGAAGTAAAGTAAATAATCTTTAAAATGTATTCTAAAGGGTTTTGGAGGGGTTCTCGCTTATTTAAATGGCAAGAGATAAGCTAGACAGGGGTTTTGCACTCGCTTATATGTCTGAATACCGTATTGGTGCCTGAATTGATGCCTGGAATCTGTAGCCATTTCACTCGTACCCTATTTATACGTTACTGCGTAACTAGGCCAACACTGCATCAGGAATGCTTTGAACCAAGAGATAGGGTGTATGTCTTACGCCTGCATCGTTTTCCTCATTTATCGTTTCAAATTACTCATCGCCACTTACTCAGGTATACAAAAATGCATTCTTGGCATACATGCAACGAAAAACCGATTTACATCTTCTTGGCCAATGTCGGCTTACGCAGCGGCAGGTTAACTCACCATCATAGGTTACTAACTAGTCACTTCCTCTAAGGAGTGAACATTTGGGGTTTCGTTTCCTTGCAAGTGGGCAGTCTCGCTGTGTGTACAAGTATATCGAGCCCGAAACACTAGAAGTATGTGGTATAAAATATGCAACTATTAAAAACACAGGCCAAGTCCCTTTCTGTCAAGACGATGATATTTGGACCCTTCTTCGGGGATAGGAGCCTCCAAATTTGAAAACAGCTTTATACGTAACGGGCGAGGGCTTAATGGATATGTATGTAACGACTTTGCGCACAGGTTATATAAGAGAGCAGTGGCTTACTATTGCTGTCCCAACTGTACAGGCTTGCAAAAATTCTTATAACACCTCTATTTTAGATACTAGGAGGACAATAACTAGCGAGACTCTTAACAATAACTATATTCGACGAGTTCGCAGGTGGATCAAAAATATGACTTTTCTTACGACGGAAGAGTCTAGTCTTAAGGTTCTAGGACTAGACTACATATAGTCTTATCCTAAATTTTAGTAAAGACTATTATATAGTCTAGTCCTAAATTCTATTAGGGACTATTTAATAGCCTAGTCCTATAATTTCGGGACTAGACTATATATAGTCCTGTCCCAGATTTTGGTAGGGACTACTGTATAGTCCGGTCCCAAAATTATAGGACTGGACTGCTAACTAAGGACTGCCGTCCAGTCCAGTCCGCGGTCCGTCGCACTACTGACAGCGTACCTATCACCTCCTCTGGTGCCAACTGCAGTAGTATGGGGTCTCGTGAGCTTATTAATTCGTGTTTGCCTCCGTTGTGCGCTCATCGGAGACTGGATCTAACTTCTATAGGCAGCGTATAAAACCGAAACTCTGCTACCAAAAACGATCGAGATGCTACAGGAGTTGGGACATGACCTGGAAATATTCCAGCTCTATGGCGAGGTCTTTAGGAAAAACCCTCAAGTAGGAGATGAACTGATGGACATATTTGTGGACATTATTATGTTTTGGGTAACTTCGATCCATTTCCTCAATCGGAACAGACATGGTGAGCGGGATCGCCCTTTATCTTCTCATCATTGATAGAGTCTAAAATCTATAGCTACTACGGCGCAGCGATCATGGCATAACGTCCAGACAAAATTCCAAGACACCTTGAACCGGATTCGCAAGCGCACTGAACAAATCAAAGAGAAGGCGAATGCTATAGCTCAGGTCCAAGGATTCTCTCGATCTGATTTGCTCAGGGAGCTGGATCGTCTTGGTCTAGTCTCTTCAACAGCTACGCAGAATTGGATAGGAAAAGAGGAAACGGATGTCATCTCCTACAGCAACATTCAATTTGCGCGAAACCCTAATTTCTTCGGCCGAAAGAAGGAACTTGAGACGATCTGGAAGCATCTGGGTGAGGATATATCGACAGGTGCTTTCCACAGCTTTGCGCTCTACGGGACGGAGGTATTGGCAAGACACAGACTGCCCTTGCATATGCTTACTAACAGAAAGACTTGGGTATTGATGCCGTGCTTTGGTTTAACTGCGAGACTGGACTGTCACTGGCACGTAGCTTCCGCGATGTCGCCTCGCTGCTGGATCTGGATGGGGCTAGTGAGGACGAAACAAGTGAGCAAAACAAGTTCATGGTACTGAAGTGGCTCAGGCGAACGAGTAGGTGTTGGTTCTACTTTTCTAATATTCATAATACTAACGTTGTCGCTTTGCAGATAGAACGTGGCTCTGCATATTTGATAACGTAGAGGATTTAGACCTGCTCCGAAATGCCTGGCCCGTTGCGGACTCCGGAAAGGTCCTGGCCACGTCTCGTAATGACATTGTCAGCATAGATCCGTCATCGGGTGGCATGGAGATCGAAGTCTTCGACGAGGGCAATGGGAGTGACCTGATTCTGCAGCATGTTGCTAGACTGAGCTATAGTGATTCTGAAGTTCAAGCAGCTCATCAACTAGCTAAACGCCTAGGAGGTCTTGCACTAGCCCTTGTTGTCATGTCTTCACAAATTCGCCTTCGAAAGATGACTATTTTAGCATTTGTGCAGCTGTATGAGAAACATGCCACAAAGCTGAACAATGAAGTCCGAGGCATCGAATCATACTACAAATTGTCTCTAGCTACCTGCTGGAAAACTGCATTTGATTATCTTAGTCTGAATGCTAAGCGTTTGTTGGGCATCATCGTTCATCTTGGCCCAGACGCGCTACCCGAAGATTTGTTTCACCCATGGAATAACTCAAAGCTCCCAGGGGGCATGGAGTTCTGTTCTGATGATTGGGAGTATGAGTGCCAAACATCAATGGATCTGTTTTGGAATAATACTGACTGCAGGCAGATTTGCCGAGGCCCTGGAGGAGCTTTTAAAAAGCTCTCTCGTTCGCAAAAATCCCGTCGAAAACCTATTGTTCACTCATAGATTGATACAAGAAGAGTTCAGAAATGTCCTGGACCAAGATGGCCGACATCAATCTTTCGTTGCATCATCGATCTTACTAGGCGAGGCTTTTCCTAAACTGGTCCTGGGTCAATCCATGCGCTCGCACTGGATGCAATGCAAGAAGTACATACAGCATGTACTCATACTCTGCGCCAGAGGGCAGGAGTACAAGTTCCAGCCCAAACAAAAGGGGGAATTTGATTCCTTCTTATTGCTGTCTACCTCTTGTGGCTGGTAAGTAACCCGCTGCACTTTTTCATGCCACTGATAGGTTTCAAGGTATCTCATGAAGTCTGGAGCATGGCAGGAAGAGATCGAGCTCATGGACGTGGCAATGAGCCTCTGTGAGGACAAGGATGGGGAATTATATGCTATTCTTGCAAATTCACGAGGAGAAATGGAATGCCAGAGAGCCCACTGCGAGGAAGCGTACAAATACATGAAACCGAGCTTAGACATTATGCGACGTATCCACGGCGACAGCCACACAGAAGTGGGAAACGGATTCAACAATTACGGAAACTTCCTTTTTCAGGAGATGAAAGATGGCAGTTGCGAAATAGCCATAGAGTACTACCTCAAAGCGCTCAACATCTTCGAACTCAACGGCCCTGAAGTCTACACAAAGATCTTCCACATACCACACATAAACCTAGCTGGGGCCTATCAAGTATTGAAGCAGTACGATAAAGCAATTTATCACGCAGAACAGAGTTGCAAATGGGCTGTCGGATTTCTCGGAGAGGGCTGCCATTTCCAAGGAGTGTAAGATCCAGCTTTTTTTACGAGGATAGAGGAGGATGCTTATGGCTAACACATGCTTCTTGACAGGGCCGACTACCACATTGGGAATTCACTATTCGAGCAGCAGAAATATGACGAAGCAGAGAAACATTGGCTGCAAGCTTTAGCGGTATTCGAAACCGAGAACGAAACTCATCCAACGACGAATGCGGCGAAGATGAAGTTGGCCATGATCAAGATGAAGCGCGGAGAGTTTGACGAGGCAATGTGAGTTCTTGCTCCTCAATGTGATACTGAGCTTTTGTGCAGCGATTCGCGACTTTGCAGAATTCTAGCAGCACTAACCATGACTTTTACGCCTAGTTTGGCGCTTCGGAAAGATCTTACCATAGCAAAATTGAACCAGCCATACAAGGGTGACAATGGAGAAGTAGCTCGCTTGCAACGAAAGTTGGCCGAGGCTTTCGAGTCGAAAGGGGACTTGGAAGAAGCATTGAGGCTGAAATATGATGCTGAAGCAATGCGAAAAGAGATCCAGGGACAGCGATTCGAAGAGCTACCTGACAGCGACCTGAGCTACGCTATGATGAATTTTCATGCATTTTGGTAGAAAATCTTGCGAAAACCCGGCCCACCTTCAAAAGAGTGTCCGTTTGATACCGAACTCGCAATCTCGCGGGCTGAAAGCTCGGAAAGTTGTAGATAGGAGTGGTTCGCGGGGTTATCTACAGCCAAGGCAGGGCTGGAGAGAAAAGGAGCCATGCTCGGAGAGCTGGCTAGCCTCACTTAGCTGCAGTTGCAGTTGCAGTCAGTATTATTCTCCTTACAGTAGCAAAAAGTAGAGCTCTACAACCCCACGTCGCTGCTCTAAGCCTCTCGACCCGTCGTCCCCTTATTCCCCCCCGCGAACAGAGGCCCGTGCCGGAGCCCACTTTGCTTAATGGCCCTTAGGATGTAAGCCGAAGTCCCGAGAACGGACAAAGGAGTAATACTCCATAATAGTAGCTGTTGTTTTGGAGTCTAAGCGGTACATATTCACATTCACTCTCTAGCGTCCACTTTAAAAGCCTATGCAGATACGAGAGACACCCTCATGCTGTAACGGGCCCTACCCTCTCCCTCCTGTACTATCCACAAACAAGCAAAGGGTGATAATCAACCACTGCAGCAACACAGGGTTTCCCGCCTGGCATGGCGGGCTGTGACTCGACAGCTCCCGTACTGCGTGACTGTTGCATGCATCGAGTTTCAGTGAACGAAGGGAATCCAACCGGGGGCCTGCTGTACCACAGTACTGTGCGTACATTCGTAGACCGGCCAGAGAAACCACCGGCGCAGCTTGTCTCCATGTCCGAGATGCCAGAATTGATCTGTGGGCACCCACGTCGGGCAGAATCCAAAGCCTTGCCCTTGATTTCTTTTTCTTTTCAAATATCACGGTACTCTGGGTGGTTTCCAGCTTGAGCCGCATCCTTGGCATTTTCGAGGACTCTTTCATTCCCACTCCCCTCCCTCCAACTTCTCAGCAGCTGCAGATTCGCATTCAACGTGTTTGCTCGCTACCAACCACAGTTTGTAATGCAGATCCGCCTTCCTCGACTATGTCTTCTTGCTTCGCGCGTGCACGCTTCGTTCTCCCTCCGGAGTCCCTCTTTTCGTACACAGTTGACCCTTTCCTCCGCCTTCACCATGCCCATCAACCCTTTAACTGCGACGGCCGCAGATGTGCGGGCGAGCCTGGCCGACGGTTCTGTCACCAGCAAAGACCTTGTCCAGCTCTACTTGAGCCAAATAACACGACATAACGGCTATCTGAATGCTGTCATTGCTACCGCGCCAGAGGACCTACTCTACAGGCGAGCCGGAGAGCTCGATAGCGAGCGTGCCAATAGCACCGTCCGTGGTCCACTTCATGGCATTCCAATTCTCCTCAAGGTGTGGATGCACCCTTTACTTCGACACTTGCTCAGCCCTTGGTCAAGCGTCTATCACGTCTAATTGGATTTGTAGGACAATATCGCCTCCGTCCCAGAATCAGGACTTCCAACCACCTGTGGCAGTCTCGCGCTTGTCGGCTCCAAGCCGAGAAAGAATGCGGTCATTATAGACTGTGTACGCGGAGCTTCCTGGCTCTCAAAAGCGACTGCTAACTGTTCCAAAGCTTCTCGCCGCTGGCGCAATCATCCTAGGCAAGGCAAACCTCTCGGTAGGCCCCCCGCTATCAACAAGTTGGGTGTAGAGCTTTATTTCTAACCTTCATAGGAATGGGCTTGGTATAAGTTTGTATATTCTGCCATTAAGAATCGAGAACGCTGCTAAACTCCCAAACAAGATCCGACCTCGCCGATTCTGCTTGGTCTGCTGTAGGGGGACAGACGCAGTCTGCATACGTTCGAGGTGGTTTCCGTGAGGACGACTCGAATGGTGGCCACAGTGTAAATATGGAGTTTTGCAATCCTCAAAATTGGCATCTAACTGCTCTGTAGAACCCCGGTGGCTCCTCTTCGGGCTCTGCCGTCGCCGTCTCGGCCGGTTTCTCTCCCATCTCTATCGGCACTGAAACCATGGGCTCGCTCATGATGCCGAGCGACAGGGCAGCTCTGTATACCATCAAACCCACAATCAAACTCATTCCGCAAGATGGAATCATCCCAATATCGCACGAAGCGGATTCCGCAGGCCCGATGGCCAAGTCGGTTCAAGACCTTGCCGATCTTCTCGATGTACTTGTTGACCCACACCAGACGACTGTGCCCAAGGGCGCTATCAGTCCGCCGTCACTGGATCCTGGGGAGATATTAGGATCGGCGTTTTAGAACCGGAGAAGTGGTTGTTCCCACACAACATAGTAAAGTATGAAAAGCAAGCGATTGATCAGATGGTAAGCATTATTATCCCATAAGTGCGCAACCGCAGCTCACAATCGCTTCAGCTAAAAGAATGGGAGGCTGCTTATGAAAAGCTCAAGGGCCTTGTTAAGGTGGTAAAGCCTGTAACTTTGATATCCATAGAAGAGTCTACAGAAGGGTACTCTCGTTCTCTTGAAATGTCTGATATTCGGGAGGAACTCTTCAGAATTCCTGGCGGGGAAATCTCGCCATCCGAGAAAAGGATGCTTACTGAAGCCACCGTCCAAATCGAGGGACTTCATAGCAACGCATGCGGAGATGGGCCCAATACGTCGTTAGAGATAATAAATCTTGAGATGGTATACCGTTAGCATATGCTCTGGCAACAGCACTTGCAACGTGTAAAACCGTACTACGGCTGGTTTTTGATTGAACTTGTCCACACTGCCAAGCTTACTATATAATAGCAATAAAATGCAACCGAGATCCTCCAATATTCCAGTTGCTTTCGCAATTCGACTTCGGCTTTAACTGTGAAAGCCTGGAAGATGCCCAGCTTTGTCTACGAATGGGATGCAACCCCAAAAAGATAACATACACGAAACAACTACAAAAATTCCCGCTATCTTCAGTTCGCTAAAGAAAATATGGTACTAATGCTCTCCGTGGACATGGTCGCTGAGCTACACGAGATACATCGAGTTTAGACTGGCCGGACTGGACGGCGGTCCTTAGTCAGCAGTCCAGTCCCTAGGGCTAGGGACCGTACTGTACAACGGTCCCCATAATATTTTAGGACTGGACCGTGTACAGTCCGGTCCCTAACTCTAGGGACTGGACCGCTGACTAATACGTGTTTTTTCGTGTAAAGCCGCGAATTTTCGTGGTTTTCACGCGCTTTTACGTGCCTTTTCGTGTTATTTTCGTGACTAATCAGGACCGGACCGCGCGCAGTCCGGTCTATTTTACAATCCCCAAAAAGTGTCGCGGTCCGCAAAAGACCGGACCGGTGGCCAGTCTAACTGTCACGATTGTGGTGTGGAAGGAAACGAGAGAGCGATCCTGTGGGCGGGGCCTCAATTTCATACTGTTTTCTATACTAGTTCTTGGCCTTACGAAAGCTGGGTTTGAGAGAGTTCAGAAAAAAGCTGTGCATGATTAATAGAATTCATTTCGGTAGCTTCAAAAGTCTCTCTTGATCGGTTGTAAATGATTTCTTGACTTATGACTACGGACCTTCAACATCAGCGTGATTTGTTGCCGTCGAGATCACCTTCCACTCATTGAGCAGAACCATCGTCTGCTCACATTTCCCCTTTATAGTATCATACGCATCCGGTCCTAACGCCAACCTTATTGGAATCTCCCTCCCTGCTGCACTCCCACTCTTCGTCAACACGTCCACAACAATCCTACTCCCCTTCACTACTTCCCCCGGCTGCTTCCCATTGAAATATCCCATATACTCAATAACCTGCCTTGCCGGCGTCCCATCATATTCCTTCAACGGCGCCTTCGGCAGAGTCAGATGGCCACCTGCCAAGAAGTCTGTACGGAAGGAACCTGGTTCTATGGAGATGACGCTGATATTCCAGGGCTTGAGTTCGGCGGAGAGGCATTCGGAGATCACTGAGGTGGCGGCTTTGACGCTCGAATAGAGGGCTTGGCCACCTACGCCGGTCCAGGCCATTGTGCTGGAGAAGTTTGCGATTGTGCCGGACTTCTGAGCGCGCATGTATGGGATGATAGCGCGGGTGACGGCCATGAGGCCAAAGACGTTGGTGTTGAAGGAGGCGAGGACTTCGTCCGGGCTGGAAAAGGTTAACATTTCCGAGAGAACTTCCGGAATGAGGCAGAATTTGAACGCACCTGCACTCCTCAACTGCACCTGCTGCATTATAACCAGCGCAGTTGACGAGAATATCTATCTTTCCATAGAAGCCGTGGGCAGTACTTGCGGTCTCCTTGAGAAGTATGGCATCGGATGTGACATCGAGTGCGAGGACTTCCGCGCCGGCTTCCTTGAGCTTTTCTAGTTTGGTGACTTTACGAGCCGCTGCTATGACTTTGTCCCCTCGTTTGAGAGCCTGAACCGCAATTTCTTGGCCGAAACCAGAAGAGCTGCCAGTGATGAGCCAGACTAGTGGGGCCATGATGTAGAAGGGTGGATGGTCAAGAGCGATAAGTTTACAATGGGAAAAGCAATCTAGAAAAGCTCTACTTGCGGCTCTTGGAGGCGTTTATAGTGCTCCTGTTTATGTGTTGTCTAGGTACAGAATATCTGAAGCCGTACTTAGGACGTCCTAACTCCGTTATACCCGTACCCCATTCTGATCTCGTGCGCCAAGTCTTCTAATAATTACAACTACTCTATTTGTAGGTGATCCAGCTCGAATATGAATATTATTGGTTGATTTGAAGAATTCTCCTGTTACGCCACACGCGAGACTAAACCTGAGAATTGTAGCTGTTGTAGTAGGGTAAGTCAGGGCTGCGGGTACGCGTAAATCCCCCCCCTGCACCCCCAATTAGGCAATTTGTACACCCCCCAAAATCGGGGCTGCGGATACGTGTACATCCCCCCTGTACTCCCAATTAGGGAATTTTCGCAACCCCCCCAAATCGGGCACGCGAAAGTAAATGTACATACCCCCAAATGTAGTAATTCAGCACTCACCTAAACCCTTGGATTCGAGACCTATATATCCTGATATCCTGGTCGACCAGGGGTTATATATGCTAGCTATATAACTGAAAAGGATGCTTGGCTAGCTAGTAACCCTTCTGTAGGCCCAGCTAGCTACCGTAAAGCCAGAGGCTTTAGAAATTGGGGTAGAAAATACTGTCTTAAATAGAAGAAATATCGGATGCCACAGCAACGAATTAATATTAATAGAGGTATTATGGTAAGTAATACATCTAATTAGACAATTAAGGAAGTATCAGCATAGCTAGTAAGTTAGAGCAGGAGGCAGTGGATCAAGTTGTTCAGGATGAATTTGATAGTAGGGACTTTAGGGCAGAGCGTGGGATCAGGGGGTTATTAGATAGGATTGGTGAGAGCATAGCAGCAGATAAGGCAAAATATCGATTTGTATAATAAATACTAAATATTATAATATAGATGTTTCTAGATTACAGAGGTACCTCTAACTATATAATAATTATGATATAAATCCAAGTACCTTTGTAATGCGCGCGCACGCGTTTGGCGCTATACTACATTTGGGGGATGTACAAATTGCCTAATTAGGGTTGCATAAGCTATGGGCCTCCCTGCCAACAATATTTTAGATAGAAAAACAGAGCCAGTTCAAACCGCAGACTTTTCAGTCCTTAACTCTAATTATGCAGTCGAACCCCTCTAGTGAAGCAAGTACTACTGATAACACACTACAAAGAAAGGGGATCTCCTTGTTTAATGTGATGTTATTTTTACTGACTAAGAACAGTCGAGGACCACCGGCCTGGCTACCTCCGGTTTACAGCCCTAATAAGCAGCCACGCCTCCTTTCAGATTCTACGCCGGTTCACCGCTATCCGTGCTCGTCTGCTGCTCCAAAAACAAGACCGAATTTCCGTTCTTGAACAAGAATTAGTGAAACTGGATGCACAGGAACCGAAATCTCTGTTTCTATCTAATTTCAGAAGAGACGCAAATGAAGGACGCAAGAGGGTGCTTGCGCAATTGGACTTGGCACTCAAGGATTACGGTAGGCAACCGCAGTCATATAGTTGCCGCGATGGGGTAGGATACCAATGATGTAGATTAGACGACCTTGTAGAATGGAGTGACAAAGCCCTAAAGCTTGAAGCGGCTAGCACCCGCAACGTTGAGAATCTTCGGAACTGGGTCGATAATTCAGCACATCTAGCCAGGGACGAGACAGCATATCTCTTGAAAACTGAAGATTTGGTGGCGATCGGACCCTCGGGAGTAGATTTGATTCCGGGTTCACTACAAGCATCTGTGGAAGACGTGATCATCTGAGCTTCGAAGGCCGTTGGAAAGGTACACTATCTAGCCCCTCAACTCTAGATGTGAATTACGGGATGCTCATGAATTCCAGAATCTAAAATGCCGTTATTCGAAGGTCCCACAATTCAAATATTTCCTCAGGCGCTCATTGACGGCGTGGCAAAAATTCTCCTTGGCGTCATCCTATTTTTCTGCTCTTCATCCCGGTCTGGATTGTTGTAAAGTTCGACAAATATGGAAAAGATTGGCTGTCACGCTTTTGGCATTGTAGGCTGCGCGGAGGGTCCCCTCGGGGCAGGTTTCTAGGAGGAGGACCCGCCCCTTGGGGACCCTGACCCGTGGGAAGGGTTTTGGGTAATTTATAGGGACCGACCTATAGTTCCGTAGGTTAGAGTAGATCTTAATAGGTTACCGCGAGTCTTATACCTATTAGGATCTATAGTTCTATAGGTTAGAATAGATCCTAATAGGTCCTATAACTATTAAGATCTATAGGTCTATAGGTCCTAATAGATCCTATATCTAATAAGTCTTATTTTAATCTATTAGAAAGAAATAAATCTTAATTCTATATAGAAGAGATAGTATAACGACACAAAAGATCACAGGCTCTGTAGAGGTATATAGGAGTACAATATTGGTGTAACGACACAAAAGATCACGGGCTCCGTAGAGGTATA
Source organism: Haplographium delicatum (assembly GCA_037952705.1). NCBI lineage: Eukaryota > Fungi > Ascomycota > Leotiomycetes > Helotiales > Hyaloscyphaceae > Haplographium > Haplographium delicatum. The sequence continues at coordinate 62,609 of JAPZPC010000203.1, forward strand.
TAGGAGTACAATATCGGAGGCTAATCGGGATCAATT
>JAPZPC010000204.1:872-30613 GCA_037952705.1 Haplographium delicatum
CTTCGTTTAAGGTACCTGCTGTCGTAGATTCTTGCTCTCCGTTATTATCCGGCTGTTCTTCAGTCTCGACTTCGTTTAAGGTACCTGCTGTCGTAGATTCTTGCTCTCCGTTATTATCCGGCTGTTCTTCAGTCTCGACTTCGTTTGAGGTACCTGCTGTCGTAGATGTGGCTGGTTCGGTAGCTCCCACCGTGGTTCCCGGCTCGGGGACTCCAGTTGCGTCAACGACTCCGGGGATTCCTCGCATAGCAGCTAGATATTTGCGTGTAAGAACTGTTTTGCATTGTCGTCGGGCGTAACCTTGTTGCAGGCATCGGTCGCAAATCTAAGGAGTAGGGCAAACGAAAGCGATATGTCCTTTTTGATTGCAGCGTCTGCACAGTTCATCTGGGCATTCTGCACGTTTGTGGCCCAGCTTGCCGCATGTTTTGCATACTGGTTGTCTTTGATAATAGGGGCACTCATTCGCCTTGTGTCCCATCATTCTCGCCGTGTCTCTGTTCTCTTGGCATCGTCGACATGAGCTTTGCTTTGGCTTAGAACATTCTTTGGCGGCGTGTCCCTTGGCGCCGCAGTTGTAGCAATTTACGTTCCTTAGGATCTCGTAATCAATTACTTGTTGCCGGCTCGTGAGGTCTTGGAATAGCTGTACGATGTATACATTCTCGCTATTAACGTTATCTACATTTGCTAGTTCCCAGTTGGTATATATACCTATAAGCCATCTCGCGCGTGTAAGTGCGACGACAAGACGGTGGGGTTCACCGAGGAAGGCTGGGTTTCTAGTCTTAACGAATGATAGTAAGACTATGTCGAACTCGGAGCCTTAGCACGCATCGACTGTGCGGACAGTAACGTTATTGAACATTCGGCAGTGTTTCTTAAGCAATGTTACTTGGGCTTTGTAGAATAACATGACCAAGATACTCTTGTCCTTAAATAGCGGATCTTTGTTTATCTTCTTGATGTCTTTCATAATGTAGTCTACTTTTGCCTAGTTAATTGACAATATTCCGCCGGGTTCCTGCTTGCTTCTTGAATTTAGAAGGTTTACAGCGTACCGATTTGTGTAATCCTTAGTGCCGAACTGCTCTTTAACGAAATTGCGTATAGCGTATAGGGTTGCTCTGTCATCTGCCCCTTGTTTAGGCTTATGGACTTGGTTATAGTAGAAGGTCTTCGAAACCTATCCGGGAATGTCGCCTCTGCATCGATGTTGGAGATTTAGCATATAGTGTTCATTGCTAGTAAGGATAAATCGCTTAAAGAAGGGCAATAGAACTTGATTTTCGAAGGGATTTAGATACGGGGATTCTCTATCCTTCCATCTACTAGCTAATAAGACCGTGGGACGCATTTGTTTATAGTCTGCTGCTAAGATAAAAGCTAGAGGGGAGTAAGAGCCGAAAAGGATACAGGTCTTCAGCTCGGTTATACGTGCGGCTTTATCCAGCATCACGATAGCTGCAGAAAAATTCTGTGCTAGGTTTACCTTTGCTGCTGCTGCTACGGTACAGATTATAACGTTGGCTGACTGTATTGTCTGCGCTATAAGGGTGTTCAACTCTAGCTTAATCTGTGTGCGTTTCGCGGGCTCGGTGCGCTTGAAACCATCTTCGCTGTAATCTTGCAGCATTTCGCGTACTTTCATGAGATTTGGGTCTGTTGCCTTCATCAGGGTGTTATACATAGCTTGTGCCAATGACATGGTAGTTAATACCCGTCTAGGATCTCCGCGGCTACGAACTTCCTTGACCTTCTGACTTAGCTGGGCGACGAAGGCCAACAAAGAGAATTCGGCAAGAAATGTATCTAATACTTGATATCTCTCTTGAGGCTTGCTCTGGGTGTCAAAGTACCCGTAAACGGCAGATTTCTCTCCTTTTAGACTATGTGCGCGGATAATTATGCGGTCGAGATTAGCTTCCTTTGCTATCTTCTGAATACGCACAGCTACCTCATCGACGGCTTGGTTAGATTCCACGGTATAGAGTATCTTGTGCTGGACGTCTTTGTTTAACATAATTTCTACTACGAGTGTAGTAAGGACTCGCGTCTTGCCAGTGCCAAAGGGGCCGTGGAGCAGTGTTAACTCGGGGGTGCTAGTCAGAGTGCTGTAGAAATTTTTCTACGCTACGTTAAAGTCGTGCGTTAGATCTAGTTTCGAGGTCCCCTTGAGTTCCAAAATGTTGACTCGTTTAAGGAGGGCATTCTTTGTATCTTGGCACAGTAGAGCAGAGCAGATACGAGCTTAGAGTGGCTCTTGATCGCGTGTACGCTATAGTTGGTCTACACAGCGGATTTGGTCCTTGAACCCCTGCTTATTGTATTCAACAGCTAGCTTGATGGGAATCTTAGGACCTTTCTCCATTAGTAGCTGCAAGTTTTCGGCGTCTTTGATGCATCTAAAGTTAATAGTTGGCAGCGGAGTGTCTACGAAGGGACGTGAGCTCCGTGAACCGGTATATGTAGGATCACGACAACGTTCCAACATTAGGGTGATATGTCCGTCGGGTGTTATGTCAGTAGGTTTAATGATTGTAGCGTGCCAAAGATGTTTGTCTTTCTCCTTGTTACCTACTTCGTTACTGTCGAATAGGTCTACTTTATCTTCATTTCCGAGCTTATTTGTTGCGAAGTCCTCTGTGAAGTCTTTAGCACCTCCGGCGGCTTCCTCCGGCTTGCTTTCTTTCTTCTTTTTTGCCTTTTCCGATGCTACTTTCTTTGCTACTGCGTTCTCAGCTGCTGCTACCGCGGCTACTATTCCTCCCTTATCTTTCTTTCCGTCATCGATCATGAGTTTAACGCTAAGGCTTTGACCTATATCTGGTTGGACGATTTCCATGTCCTGTACGTTTACTATAGCGATATATGCGCGAGCTATAGTTTGGATAACTTTATCTTTCTTGTTAACTATATCTGCTGGATTAACAGCGATAGGACATTCCATTATCGTCATCTCGTAGTCTAAATGTGCTAACTCGTTGGTCGTGATTTCGATGTATTCCTCCTCCATAAGATTGCCGTATATTTGTGGGACGAGGTAGGCTTTTCTATCTACGAAGACTGTTTCTGCTCGTTGTCTAGGGATGTTAGGTCTATTGTTCAGTGCAACAATAGTACCTATAGTAAAGGATTCGGCGTTGGGGGAATCGCGAACCCAGTCTAAGAGTGGATCGTGATGTTTTTCTTGCAGAATACGCTTCTCTATGATTTTCGTATCGCTTGAAGTGCTCTGTCTGCATCTAATAATAAAGTAGAATTTGCAGGTTTCAGCTTTACAGATATTTTCGATAAGTTTGAGCACTTTCTCGCCTGCTTTAGCGTGTGCTAACGCGGGAATAGCTGCTCCTGAGACGTAAACGTTAGTTGCTTTTACTCTAAGCGTGGCTAGAGGGTACAGTTTGCTATATGCGTTGACAAATCCTTCGCCTGTTATAAGCGTGTTAAGTACAGTCTTGTCTGTGTATTCCTTGTACTCGAAGTCCGTGATGTTGCGTGCCGGCATGTGTATAAAGACTAAGTGCTAGTACAACTGACGTAGATTAAGAGCTACGTCCATGCTCAGTGGGAGGTTCAACCTTAGTACTACGAGTACGCGCTGCTGTTCCGGGACTCGGAATGCTAGGGAGCTAGCTAGCACGTTGTCTTCCTTAGGGAGAAGATATAGGTAGAACGTTTCGCCGTTAAGCGTAAATACGGTCTTCTATGTTTAGACAATCTCTCTAGTAAGTAGGGAGTTCACGGCATTGATTATTTCGGTTTCGCTCTTGCCCTCTTGCAAGTTTTTCTACTCTTCGATATCTTGTTTCTTTTGTTATTCTTTAACGTTTTGTCCCTCTTGCGGTTCTTCAGGGTTAGGATTGTTCGCATACCAGTCTACTGTCCCTAGTTGCTCTCCGACGTCTTGCGGGTCAGGCTCTTGGCTTGCAGCTTGATCGTTCTTCTTAAGTAGATCGGGCTGTTGGCTAGTGACTTGTCCTTGCCCATCAACTGGATCGGGCTGTTAGCTAGCAACTTGCTTCTTCCAAGGTCTCGCTATCCGTCTCTTCTTGAGTCTTTTTCTCTTTTCTTTCTTGCGATTTCCTTGTCTTATACGTCCCATGGTTCGTCTGTCAGTTCTAAAGGTAAGGGCGGTTCTTGGCTTGCACGTGCAAGTTCGCGCTATGTAACAGAATAGTGTCCTAAGAGGAGTATATTGATGTCGTTAACGTATTTGTGTATTGCGTTGTCTATGATTTCGTGTCTTTGAGATGGGAGGGGTTGCGTGTTGTAGAGTGTGTAGGGGTTGTAGGTTACGAATAGGGACAAAATATATTTTGTGAATATTTTGTGTGAATTAATTTATTTTAGTGCAGACGCGAGAACGCGAAACTCTGCTATAAAACGCGAACGTAAAAGCAAAGAACAATATGTGTATAAAATCATTTCTGGACCTGTAGTACTTGTCTGCTTCCAAGAAATCTGTCTATAGCCTTACTAGGTCTACGGACGCGCAACAACTGCCGATATTTAGTTGTTTCCAAAGTACTTTTGACTTGGTTAATGTCGTCGAAGACGGTTACGTTCGAAATCGTGAACGAGCTTTGGCACGTCTTCTATTAGTAATGTTCTTGGTTCGAATGTTTCCTCGTTGTATCCTAACTATTTAACTTTGTACCAGGTCTCGCGGTTTAATTTACCGGGTACGCTACGCATTTCCTTGTTAATAATTTTGTCTATAATGTATTTCTTAATACTATTGTCCTCGACGTGCAGGTAACCAGGTTCGGGGAGGGGGCGATCGAACAGGTCAGGGATTACGGGTTCTAGGTGCTCTACAGAGATAATTAGGTATACGCCTGTGAGCCAGTCGGGCAGCTTGAGCTTGTATAATAATGCGTTATTTGTTACTTCCTTGATCTTAAACGGACCAATCTTGTTATAAGAGAAGGTAGTCTGGTTTTTCAAGTGGTATCCGTCTTGGCTAGGCTTTGCTAATTTGAGGTATGCCTATTCGCCGAATACAGGTTTCTTGTGCTTCGCGTTGTATATTAACTTTATTTTGACTTGCGCTGTTCTAACTGCGTCTGTTGCCTCTTTTCTTATCTCTCTTCTCTCTTTTATAAAGTCTATGTCTTCTTGTTTTTCTAATTCCAAGAAAACCTTCTTTGGTTCTACTCCGTATAGGAACAGATGCGGGGAGATTCCTGTGGAAGCGTTTTCGGAGGTGTTAAGACTATGTTGTATGTATGGTAAGATTTTCTCCTAGTCTTGTTGATTATATAGGTTCCCTATTGCGCAACGTATAGCGTGCTTTACAGTTTGAATCGATTGTTCCGATTAACCATTTGCCGATTAATAATGCGCTGATGTAAAGGCTAGTCTGGTTTTTAAGAGCTCGAAGAGTCGAGTCCAAAAGGATAAGGTGAACCTGGTATCGCGGTCTAATATTATAGTGTTCGGGTAACCCTATTAAGCCTAGATGTGCTTGAAATATTCATTAGCCTAGTCTTCGGCCGACCACGTGTCCTTGCCAACGAGGAATCTAACAAATTTCGACGTTTTGTAGGTGATTACTAGTATAGTGTTATTTCCTTAAGCTAATAGTCGTAGTCCCGTGATGAAGTCGAGACAAAGCATTAACAATGGCTCTTCTGGAGCGGTTACTGGTCGGAGGGAGCCCTATGGTTTTGCTCGGCTAGGCTTTGCTAATCGGCAGGTTAGGCATGTATTAATGTATTCTTTGACGGCTCTTTTGAGTCTTGGTATGAATATTTGTGACCTGAGTGCGTCGTGTGTACGGTTTATACCCACATAGGCTCTGTTATCGTGCGCGATTTCGAATACTTTTTGTTATAAACGTAGCGGAATGCATAGACGTTCGCGCTTGGTTTCGTTGTCGCGGAAATAGAGCAGGCGGCTTCTCCTGTCCAGGCGGAATTGTTCGTAGGTAGTAACCGGACTGTCATTGTCGTGTCTGCTTTTCTCTATTTGTGACGAGATTTTGCTATAAATCTTTGTAAAGTATTTGTCCGAAGGCATGTTTCTAACGATATTAGCTATTATGTCCTTATGCAGGTGTATTGAAGATCGAGTACATATATGCGGTCTGTTTTTATTGTTGTTTAGTATCTAAATGTTGTCGGCGTTCTAGTCGGGTTCGGCTAGTTCTCCTAGTCCAACAACTTCGACCGGATAAGCTTAGGTAAAGTATATTTCTACGTACGTGCCGTTTTTAGTAGTGGCGGATCTCGTGGCTGTTATTGGTTTTTTCTAATGATCTTCGCTAACTAGTAGACGGGAGAGAGCGTCGGCATTCTTGTGTTCTCTGCCTAGTTTGTGGATAATCTCTATGCGGTCTTTATACCTGGATAAGAAAAGTCTCCAGTTTGTTAATCTCGGGGAGCGCTTTCCGGATATTGGCCCCTTGTCTTTGAAAGCATCGCGCAAGGCTTAGTGATCGGTATATATAGTAAATTTGCCGTAATCGAGGTATTATAGCAGCTTTTGTAACGCCTATACCAGCGCCGCTGTCTCTAGCTCTAATAGCCAGTAGTTCTGTTCGGCGGAGTAAAGGCCGCGGGACAAGAACAAAATCGGCTTTTCCTTGCTGTCCTTAGGGTCAATCTGATGTAATACGGCTCCGAACCCTCTTTCCTTACTTCCGTCGACATATAGGATAAAATTGCGATTAAAGTCGGGGTGCATTAGTACCGGTGCTATACAAAGCTTCTCCTGCAGCGTTTTCTATACTTTGATACAATTCTCCCTTGCTTCTTTATTCGCGAAGGGTAACTCGGTTGATTCGCAAAATGTGTCCCGAGCTTTTCCTTTTTCTGGTATACCTTTGACCCCTCGAGTTCTTAATTCGCGAAGTAGCGCCTCGATATTAGCGTAATAATAGATAAACTTTCAGTAGTAGCTAAAAAGTCCTATTGTTGCTTCGAGGTGTCTCATGTTCTCTAGGAACATTAAGTTACGTATAGCTTCTGTTTTAAGTTATGTCGTTGCTATTCCGCAACGCGATACGTGGTGTCCTAGGGCGTCGAGACCCTGTTATGCGAAATAACACTTTGCAAGAGATAACGTTACCCCCGATTTCTTAAGTAGATATAGAGAAGCCGATAAGTCTTTAATGTATGTTTCGATATCTTTTGAGTATATAATAATGTTATTAATATAGACAAGTACGGATTGCTAGAGGTACAGGCAAAGAATCTGCTCTATCCGGTGCTGGAAGAAGGCTGGTGACGTGGATAGACCTATAGTACTAACTGTAAATTGTTCGTGGCTACGGTGCAGTATCACGAAGGCGGTCTTCCATCGGTCTTCCGGTTTTAGCTTTTGCTGGAAGAAGCTCTTCACTATGTCGAGAATTAAGAAGACTATTGCTCCCCCTATTGCAGCAAGTATATCGTCTTGTTTAGGCAGTAGGTATACGTCTAGGTAGAGCTAGGTATTAACCCTCCGAAGGTCTACGACTATACAGGGTTTCTCTGCTCTCCAGACTAGAAAGGCAGGTGAGGCTATCGGTAATAGCCGCCCAAGGGGTACCCTTTCTATGACTCCGGCTTTAGAAAGTGGATCGGCTAACTCATTAAAGGCTTTACGGTCCTTCATTGACATATTGTACAGATGCTGTCGGAGTCTTAACAGATTAGCATCCGATTTGAAGGGTATAGGCATTGTTATTCCGTTATTAAAGTATCCTAGCTCGTTACGGAAGAGGTTTATGTTCGCGCGTAGTATATCTACAATCTTTTTTCTCGTCTGCGGAGGCTAATGTTCGTCGATATCCGCCTTCTCGAAGTTTGGTAGAGGTTCTTCCGGTAGGCTGGCGATATACAGAAATCCAGCTAGGTACTTGCCTTCCGGCGGATCCTCTGCTATCGGCGGCAGTCCTTCGAAAATGCCTGCGAGCTCTAGGTTAACGTCTACTACGGCGGTAGGATAAGATGGACAAGGTTCCAGTTTGCCTAGATGTTGTCCCTTCGTTACCCTGATAAATACGGCGCCGAGGTTTGCATAGGGCAGCGAATAGAGGTCCCTTCCGTCTACAATAGCTCCCGCTAATAATCCGTATACGTTAATAGCAGTGTCTACTTAGGGGTTCGCTATAACGAAGTACCCTTCTGTTTAGAAGGCAAGTCTGCGGTGTTTTACTTTCACGTATCTTACTTCGCCAGGCTACGTGACCAGAGTCTCTGCGGCGTAGATTTCGGCTTTTCTACGTTTCGATAAGTTTCCTTTTCCCTTAGTCGAAGAGGAGGTGGAGATACGAATCTTCTTGTCTTTAAAGGCAAGGTAGTCCCCGGCGTCGGAGTTGTGGTAGGACCCCGTGTTAGATATATTATCCCTTTGCTAGATAACGTCCAAGCTGTGTTTCCTTAGGAAGCCGGTTCCCAGAAGTATGCCGCAATTAAGTTTTTCTATAATATAGGTTTCCTGGGTAAATAGTAACAACTCCTGCTCTGTGTCTGCTAGGTGGAATAGCAGCTGTACGAACTCATGTAGCCTTAGTCCCTGCGCTACTCCTTGAAGGTTAACAGTAACTTTTGCGGTTTTGATCTCGATTTCTAGGAAATGTTTTTCTAGTATTTTCCTGTCTATTAGAGAAATCGAGGTGCCTGTGTCAGGGCAGAAATCGATTGGTAGCTGAGATAGGGCGTAGAGGACGCCTCTCACGTGTGTAGTAGCTCTAAACTCTTTGCCTTCCGGGAAGGGTTCAGTAAGATAAACTTCGACGGGGTCGTCTAGCAAGTCTATGTGTGCAATTGGTGTTCTTTTCACTTTATCAGACCCTTTTTGTTTTAGTGATTGTTTTATATTTTTATATTTTTTTAGTATTCTAGCGTCTTCCGTGATGTTATTCTTATTAATATCTGCAACGTCGTCAATAGCAATATTAGCAATATTAGGAACAGAGGGTGTGCTACTATTAATGTGCGGGCCGCCACCTCCTAGCGTCCGCTGCTCTCGTTTTCCGTACTTGTAGGAGCCGGGGTAGATTGTTAGACAGGCGATTCCTTCTTAATAACTTCATTTATCCAAGTTTCGTCGTTCGAGGCTATAGGTACGTTCCCTTTTCGCAAATAGTCCTGGTATATAAAGTAAACCTCTTCGTTTACTTCCGTTAGGTATTCGTCGTGGTTGTCCTTGATGAAATATGCAGATACTAGAACCAATAGACTCGGTGTTACGCGAGGTTTCTACTCGGTCCTCTTATATCCCGGCTTATTTTTGGGATTCTGCGGGCATTGCGGGTCGATATAGTCTTTGCTAGAGCAGTATGTACAGGGGTATCTTGGTCGTCTTTGTAGGTTCGGGACTGCGCTCGTGCTTATCGGTAACGTTGGGGTAACTGGTGTCACGATTCTTCGAGCTGCTTCAACGGGAATATAATACTTAGGAGGGTCGTTTCTGGCCTCGTTCTGTTCGGTTTTTCGATACCCGAAGTTCGCGTCTGCGCTTGTGCGTGTACAGCTGTCCCTATATAGGTTCTCACGTAGGGTTGCATTGTAATGATTGTCTCGAACAATACAGCTATCTTGACAACCTAATTGACGGAGTTGCTGGTAGTACGCCCTGGCGGTATGTTCCTGGTTGTATACTCTGGCAATAAATTTTGTTAGGGTATTTTTGCCTGTTCGTAGTGTAACCGCAGCTGCTAAGGTTAGGTCGAGACCTGCGTGAAGGCGTCGTACAATAATATCTTCATCGGTTTCTCCGGCTTCGTAGAAGAGCTGTTGTCTAAGCGTTAGATATTGTCGGACGTCTATCTTAGATTCGTCTACAAACGTGTGTTGCATGCGGTCGGCTTCCTGTAGCGCAGCTAAAGCATTGGCTCGGAAACGCTATCCTAGCTAGTAGGTCTACTCGCTGATCGAAAAGGTCATCTTGCCTCTAGTTCGCTTATCCAGGGAGTTGAACCAGCTCTCTGCGTCCTTGACCATTGCTATAGGCAGGGTGGCTAATACCGGTTTCCTTCCGTACATTTTTGCTAGGTATTCGATACGACTAATATAGGTCGTAACAGCTTCTCTCCCATTATACTTGAGTTCGTCTGCTCGAAATCGTTTGACTTTAGACATGTCAAATTCTTTGTCTGAGTCGGTTTCTTCCTGGTTACAGCGGCGTTCGTGACTCGTATCGGAGTCCTGCTCGTAGCGTTGCCTATATCCGTTCCTCTTGCGTTGTTTCCGGGGTGAACGGCGGTGACTTCTGTGGCGAGGGCCGTAGCTGTCGTCGCTGTCGTTACTAGACTCTCCGTCCGATAAGGAAGGGTCGTCATTTCGTCGGCATCTGTTGCATCGACAGCTTCTGCCATGTTTTGTATTGCCGTCTCTTTGTCTGGTGTTGTTGTCGCGGAATTCCTCGTAGCGCCTGTAACGATTTTCCTTCTGTCTATGTCCGCGGTCGCGGCTTTGGCGTCTACCGTTTCCTGTGTCGTACCGTGGAGATAGATTTGGACAGTCCTTTGCAGAGGCTAGGTCGAAGAGCAGTCTTCCGTTTCGGGTCTCTTGTCGGTTATTATATGTGCGTCCCCGGCGGGGCAGGCGTTCGTCCCCCGTCGTTTGCAAGGAGTTGTCGTCGTCGATATCGTTGTTGCTCAGGTTCAATTCTGACGGGCCGTTTCTAAATCGAGTAAGGAAACGTTCAAAGGCAGCCGCTGTACCAACTAACGATCCTTGGGAATAAATCTCCGTTGTAGCTTTGGCTTTTAGATCTCGCTTCGTCTTATTGTCCAGAACTCTAAGTACGCCGCGGGCCTCGTAAAGGTCGCTTTCGACGAGGATAGGACCTAGGTACAGGAAGTTGTCGGTCTTTAGTCCCTCGGCGACTGCTATAATGATTGCTGCGTCTAATTTATAACGGTTTTTTGAGTATGCAATCTGGCTAGTTAGGGGCCTTCTCTCACTAGGGCCGCCATTGTTGTCTTCCTCGTTCTCCTGCCTTCCTCGAAATTCTCTAAAGTGACTTGTAGGGGGTCTTCTCTCGCTAGGGCCGACGCCCAAATTCCCTTCTCGAGTCTCTGCTCCAATACCTTCGGTCTGCATCTCGGCTTCTTTGATTTCTGGCGTTTCCGGAGTAGTATAGCTTAGGGAGGGCTCCGATATACGTTCCGAGTCCCTAAGGGTTTCCAGCTTGCTTCCGGGAATAACAGTAGGGGTACGCTGTGTAGTCCGACTATTCGTGGAGGGCGCAGGGCTGTTCGACGCAGACGACGTAGGGGGCGTTGACTGCCTAGTAAGAAAAATAGAAGCGCGGCTCGAGATATTCTCGGGGGGTCGGAATATCGAGACGTTTAGCCTATCCTGTTCGTTTCTGGGCTTGAACGGTCGGGCGGGGCTGTCGCTAAGCCGTGCTGCAGGTTGGGCTGCAGGTCGTACTGCAGGAGTAACGGGGTTCTTGCCCTTTTCTGACGCTAAGGTTGCTAGGATTGTTAAGGGTTCTAGGGACACAGGAATCAGGGCGATTGGTTCCGGAGTTAATTCGAATGCACCGAAGTTGCTAATTAATGTACTAAGATTGCTGGTTTATAGAATCGAAGATTCTTCCAGGATCTCTAGGGAATTAAGCTCTTCCTGATTGTCGGCTTTCTTGATAAAGCGTCCGTGCGAGTCTCGCAGTGTAGTAGATCTCGCTTTCTTAGGTAGCATTTGAATCTGAGATTGGTCGACTAGCTCCGGTCGAGAATGAGTGTCTGAATTAAAGAGATCGGGAGTGAGAAAGCCCTAGGGTCAGTTCTCGAGATAGCTGCTAATAGTCGGATCCCGTTGGATTTCGACAAGAGCCTGGGGGAACGGAAAAAAGCAATAGTAATCTGCAGTCGTGGGGAAACGTTTTGGTCACTGAAGACGAAACGAACAATTGCTACCATATAACGGAACGAAGGGTACACAGGATAAAAGAACAATGGACTCGCATTCTATGATGTGTGTTATTCGTATGGTATCTCTTATTTGAGGGAAGAGGAAGAAGGAAGAGCTCTCTAGGATACAATGTGGGCTGCCTCGCCTGTCCTAGCTGCCTGAGGCCCTAACACCTTATGTCTAAGCGATTTAGCACCGAAATGTTGAAAGACAGTTGAGCATCTTAGTACTTTCAACGGCCATATAGTCAAGGTTTATAACTTTATATAATCTTGTAAAAACTGTGACCTGCCGCCTAAAAAGCCTACGGATTCTCGAATAAGTGCAACTAAATGAAGGAGCATGCAATCTTCCTCTAATTCCTTCCCATTAACGTATAAAACTGGTTGCTAGTCGGAGAACCTTTTATAAAGATTTCGAAATAGTCAGAGCAATTTGTTACTATCTTTTCCAAAGAGCCTAAGCGCAGTATCATTTTCGCAATATCTGATCAGATTCCGAATCATAAGCATCCAATGTTTCGCAAATTTATCATAAACAGTTCGGTTAAATTCCTGAATAAAGACTAGTGTTACGTTATAGCATATAAGTGGATGAGCAAATTGCTAGGAAAGCAGGTGGTTACGTCTTCTACCTGCTAGGCGTACGCAAAGACCGAGCCGCCAAGTTGCTAGTGGCCTTTACATAACCACTGCCGCCGCCACTGCCTTCTAACTGCCTAGTCTGTACATCTTTGTTTAACCAACTCTACCACATATTTAAGGCTTTTTAAGGAACTTCCCAACTAAACTATAGACCTCTAAGTATCAGCCTGTAACCAAATGTGTAGTACAAAAGTTCTCTATTTTAGTATCTAGTAGCTACTAGATCAAAACCAAAGGACAAGCGAGACTTCAAGTATAAAACAGCCTGGATTTCAGAGGATAATACTAGCATCAAGATAAGGGAAGATCTTTCTTTTTGGGAAACTTGTTTTTAAGAAATTTACATGAGTTAGCTATCACCTACGTATCATCTCATCTCATTCTTCCACCCGTTTTCCTGCCCAACTCTCCCATCCGACCTACATTTGCTTCGGCATTGGGACAAGAGTGGGCGCCCTCGTCCAGTCTAAGCCCGTGCACTTTCGTCTGAAATTGCCACAACTGAAAGTGTTAGGGCGAAGATAGCATGGCGTGCAGTTGCAACCATCTGGATCGCCCACTCGATTCGCTTCCAAGTCTTCTGAAGAAGGGGGAATTTGCTAGAGTAGAGAAGAGGGTTATATATACCCAAAATGGCGCAATTGCTGTGAATCATTATTCGCAACTACTGTGAATCACTCGCAACTACTGTGAATCACTCGCAGCTACTGTGAATCATTCTAGCTTAATTTTAGTTTAGGGTTAACCCTCGTGGAAGATAAACCTCTGACATCCAATATCTGATATCCGACATCCGACAGTAATCCAAAGAGCAAAAATCACGTGAACACGCGAAGACGCTAAAACGCTAAAACCCAAGTATTAAAATACCTGCTGAAGGTTAGTGAAGCAAAACTTATAAATCCTATAGATTAGACAAATTCCAAAGGACAAAGCACTTTCGTCTAAAATTAACATAGCTGAAAGTGCTAAGGCCAAGTTGGGCCTTCTTTTAAGCTTGTTTTCGAAGCCTGTCCATCATTATCACATAGATTGTCATCAAATTGTACCCTCCTTAACCCTGCCTCCTTCGGCGTTTCTTTTGCTTTTGATCCTACCCCAATTTCTATTGTAGGCTCTTGAGAGTCTAGTCCCTTGCCTTTTTCTTCCACTTCCGTTAAAGTATTAGATGAATTATCAGTTTCATTCTTTGTCTGGGTCAGGGGCCGAGGACCCTCCATCCACCATTTTCCTGTCCTATACTCTTCATTCAACCTAAAAGAGTTTTTATTGTAAGCCAACTGCCCCCTATCCTATAATACCGTACAGCGCGCCCCTGAAAAGACTTCTCTCAGGTTTATTACTTATAGCTAGAATTACTGCCGTTCCATTCCCATCTCACCTGTCCCTAAAATCAATTTGAACCTCTCTCATCAAGCCGTCGATTGCACAAGCCAACCATCGGCTCGTACCTATACCGTGATAATGGCCGAAAGCAATCCAACGCAGGACAAGGAGGTCGAGACGGAATCTTTCGTCCGACGGAGGAAATTGCGGAAAGGAACACAAAGCTGCATCGAATGTACGTCTAGCCTATCCAAACATAGGAACCTAGCTGAAACCCAATCTAGAGGTCGTCGACGAAAGATCCGCTGTACATGGCCATCCGGGGATTCCAGTACATGCTCACCATGTTCGGCACGCGGATCTCGATGTAAGAGTCAACAGGACAAGGTTGTTCCCCTGTCCAACATCGAGAACTTAACTTTGCGAGATAAAGTCGCTCGACTTAAGTCTATGCTGGAGCAGGTCATGCAAGGTCTGCCGAATGTCGATGTACAGCATAACAAGCACGTGGAATCTTCTGGAAGTGTGAGTGATACGCAGGATGTTACAGAATCGTGGGAGGGGGTTGACGATCGAGCTCCATTCGTATCGGTACTCGACGATGCCGAGGTAGGTGTTAAGATGGATATCTAGAAATAATTCGCAACTGACTGACTTGCAGCTACTATCTCCGAGGACAGTTGCCAAAGACAACTCTTCAAAGACTCCAAATTCGCACACTTCTACAAACATTCAGTCGAGGTCAAGTACTCCTCCCAAATCCATCGATGCAGACCAGATTGAGCGGCACGCGCAAAAGCGCACTAAAGTCTGTGAAAAGTTGAGGTCTACTCTTCCCAGGTAAATGACATCGGCTGGACAAGGGATGTTAGACTACTGACCTTGGATCAGATACGACGAGATGATATCGACTCTCAAGGCGAATGGGTCTTGGTGGACTCACTTCTACCGTAAGATGCATCCATTCGGCGGAATTGGAGAAATGTCACTGCCTGCGTATGCTGCACAGCTTTACACAAGCACGGATCCTCTGGATCTGACCATTCTTACGACAGCGTATGATCACTCTCTAAACCAAAATCACCATCTTTAATCATTTGTTGAGCGCTTGGTTCTTTCCGAGCCAGCATGGTTACAAACAATTCATGGACTGGAGTGTCTCTTGCTCCTGGAAAAGGTCTACACCGATGGAGGCCAACCACAAAGAAGCTGGTGCCTCTATCGTCAAGGCTTGAACACAACACAGTTGATGGTAAGTCCCCATCTTTCATGATCGTGGAGGTTCGCTGATATCAAACAAGGGACTCTACCGACACCAACGGCAAGACCCCAAAAGCTATATGGTCTGGACGGCCCTCTTCTTTGGCGATCGGTTTTGCAGTCTCTTACTCGGGCTTCCTTACGGGATCAATGATGCACACTTCCTTCACCCGGTAGTATCCAATACTGGAGAGAGCGACTTTCTGCCTCCTAGTTCACACATCAATGTGCCTCCATCGCCGGGAAAATTATGGACCGAAATCTCGCAGGTGGCACAACTTCATATGCTCAGACTGTGGACTTAGATAAGAAGTTGAGTGCAGCCGCAGTTTCAATTCCACCTGAATGGTAGGGGGGTCCGGGGACAGTGTCGGGATCTGAAATCGAGATTGATGAGACACGGACGCGTCTTCAGCAACACCTTTACTTCTTCCAGATCAAGAAGTACCTGCAACTTCCGTTTTTGATAAACTCTTCGACGTCTGATCCATATCATCACTGCAAGCTCCTTTGTATTGATGCTGCTCGCCAGATGTTGAAGCGGTTCCTCAAGTTGTGTACCATCGTCAACGGCGAGAAATTCTACGAGTGCAAGACCTGCTTTATGGCGGCAGCTGTGATGTTCATCGGATTGTCGAGACTGGGAACCGTCTCAAGCCTTGTGCTATCACCTGAGGATTCGCAATTGATAGCATCTGCCAATAGCCACTTCCAAGAGAACGAGAGGCAAGGTTGCCGCATCTCATCTCAGTGTCGCAAAGCGCTGACGCTTCTCTCCACCACCGATGATCATATCGATGCCTCCGCCTCGCACCCTATCAAAATACCCATTCCATACTTTGGTGTAGTCGTTCGAAGACACACAAAGCAGAGTTCACCGACGCTCACGAACGACGTTCGTATCGAGGCAAATCGAATCTCGACTTCAACAGCGCCAACCACCCAGATTGCTGACACTTCTTCTGGCGATATGAGCCGGGCTGGCTTTGACAACGCATCATCTTTTCCATATCCTACAATCGAAGGTTCCCACCCCATGCTTGAAGACATATCGTGGGAGATCGACGACCTCGGCAATCTTTTAGGACTCCCCCCAACAACATGGCTAAATCCTGGTGCAATGGACATCGACCAAGACTGGACCATGTTTCTCAACGACAATATGTCCTGAATGCCCTCCGTTTATTCGTGTTCAAAAGCAAGGGTTAGTTGCAACAGATTCAAAGGTACCTATGCAAAAAAGTCGTGCTGCACTTCAAACATCGCGGCATCAAAATAGCGGGGTTAGAGGAACACACCAGCAGACTGCTAAAATCGAAATGCTGCACTATGAACGGCTTTATTGGCTCCCGCATCTGTTTTCGAATAGGATTTACAGTGCCTAAGATGCAATGCAACCATTCCCATCGCCCGTATTCCAAATGCTAGCCGTTTCCGCTCGGTATGCTCGTTCTGGATCAAGCTCGAGCAATGCCTGTCAATGCATGCATATTACAGCCAACTGAATCACCATCTGACTATTCACGACTGTCATTACATACGCTAAACTCGGTTGGTCCCGCGTCCAATATTCTTGTTATCGATGTGACTTCTACGTTGGTACAGCAGTTTTTCAATCCTCCGCAGCTAAAAGCAGCTCATTTTCCTTTTGGACCTTTGCTTCGGACTTTACTTGAATTGCGCTCTCCCTCTCCGCGGCTCACTCTAGGCCATACTCAATTCGTGAGTCGGCGAAGCGTTATAGGTCTCTAATCTGAGTTGACGGGACAGATTGTTCCGACTATCATCTTCCTCGGTCTCTTCTACTTAATCGCACTACCCATCTACAGAGTATACTTCAGCCCTCTCTCCAAGTTCCTAGGTCCCAAGCTAGCAGCAGCGACACTTTGGTACGAGTTCTACTATGATGTGATTCTCAATGGCCAATACGAATTCAAAATTCAAGATCTCCACAAGCAATACGGTCAGTGCCCACCTAGTGCACCCCACTCCAGAAGTATATCCTCACATTTTCAGGCCCAATCATCCGGATCAGTCCTTATGAGCTCCATATCAACGATTCGGACTATTACGATGTTCTCTACTCAAATAAGTTACTAGTTAACAAACCAGCCTGGTACGCACGACAATTTAACCAGGCTCATTTCACATTCGCTACACTTGAGCACAAATAATACCGCCTCCGTCGTTCAGCACTCAATTCATTCTTCTTCAAGCGAATGATTAAGAAGCTTGAGCCCACGATCCAAAGAGTCGTCGATAAATTGTACGCGCGACTTCAGGAGTCTCGAGAGACGGGCAAGCCGCTCGAGATGCGTATAGCATACAGTGCGCTAACAACAGATATCATCACGATCTATTCTTTCAACGAATCCTGGAATCATCTCGACTCGCCAGATTTTCAACGAGATTGGTTTGAAGCTGTGCATCGCATGGTGGCATTAGGAAACTTTATAAAACAATTCCCGTGGCTATTTAGGGTCGTCGAGGTTTTGCCTCAGTCTGTCGTCGTTTGGCTTAGTCCGACGTTCGAGAGTATACTCACGTATGAGAATGTAAGTCATGCTTCTCCGGTGAATCTACCTGCTAATCAAGGCAGCGGATAAAAGCTCAGACAGACAGAGTCATAGCTGGAGTCTCCGAACCTGGAAAACGGGACACTGAAAGTGGCTTTGATAAGACGATTATGAATGCTCTTCTTTACAGTGACTTACCCCCTGAGAAGAGGACAACACAACGACTCTGGAGTGAAGGGCTGTCTGTTGTGGGAGCAGGTTCTGAAATGACTGCCAACACTTTAGCAGTTGTGCACTTCCACCTTCTCGACAATCCGAATATACTTACTAGGTTGAGAGCCGAGCTGAAAGAGGCATTACCAGACAAGGCCGGACCGATCAAGCTGAACGTGGTTGAGAGACTGCCGTATCTGGTAAGTCGAAGCGCCCACCACTCAGTTTGACTCCGCTCACGGAATCGTCGTAGACTGCTGTCATCGCCGAAGGATTGAGTACGTCCAGGAATTTTAATACGTAGACCTTTCTGAGTGAAGTAGGCTTTCTGCCGGTGTGTCTACCCGACTCGGACGGAACCTCCCAGGAAGTATCATGCGATACAAAGACTTCTTCATCACAGCAGGGGTAAGTCCTCACACAATCTCTTCCTGTTTATATCCTATTTAACTATCCAGACCTCTGTCGGTATGACACCATATATGCTCAATCTCGACTCAACAATCTTCCCCGAATCAACAAAGTTCTCACCTGAACGGTGTCTCGACAAAACTACTTTCAAACAACTCGACAAGTAAATGGTAGCATTCTCGAGAGGGACGAGGATTTGTCTGGGCATTAAGTAAGTTCCGTTCTGAGATTCGAGTACTGTGAATGCTGATTTTGAATCGTGATAGCTTGGCGAAAGCAGAGTTGTACCTCACTGTCGCCACTATCTTTTGACGCTTCGACGACATGAAATTGTTCGAGACGACAAAGCGGGATGTCACATCCATTTACGATCATTTTATACCTCATCCGGCTCTGGATAGCAAGGGAGTTCGAGTCCTCTACGGGTAGGGAGGGACCGACTAGCTCGAGGCAGCATAGATCGAGTCACGTGCCATGTATCAGACGATTTCTCTCAACGTCGCCGTCCTTCTCTCTTTTTTCTACGATTATATACAAGTTCAATTCAGTCCTTAAGAGGACTAAGTACGTATGCTGAACATTCTTCACAAGTATCCAAGTCTGGAACCATTATGACCAGAAAACTTCTGATGGCGGCGATGACGCCGTCGGGTTTCTCAGTCATATTTTTCTCCAACATCACGAGTTTATCCTTTCTTCTACCCTTTTGGACCTCATCTGAATTATTTCATATTTTAAATCGCCTCTCATACTTCTCCAACATGACTATAATGGTAACAACCCAACCCCTCAAAATCCTCATCACAGGCGGTGGTCGAGGCATCGGTCGCGGCCTTGCCCGCATCCTCACCTCAAAAGGCCACACCCTCTACCTCCTCGACAACAAGAAAGAAGAACTCACACACAGCCTCTACTCTCTCCTCCCAATTCCCCGGTCGCATCACATCCAGTCTCTGCGACCTTCGTTCTCCCACCGACATAGTCGCCGTCATCGAGAACTTGAAACGTCAATTTGCAGGCCATCTAGATGTCCTGATCAACAACACAGCATACACAGGCGCTGTGGGAGAGACAGTGATTGAAGGATTAAGCTTGGAGGAGTGGAATAAGAGTATCGAGACGAATTTGACGGCGCCTATGTTGATGGTTCAGGCTTGTTTGCCGCTGCTTAGGAAGTCGAGTTTGAGGAAAGAGGGTGGGACGGTGATTAATATCTCTTCGAATCGTGCTTATCAGTCGGAACCGAATTCTGAATATTATGCTGCTACGAAGGCGGGGTTGTTGGGGTTGAGTCAAGCGCTGGCTGTGAGTTTGGCGCCGCAGGGGGTGACGGTTAATGCGTTGGTGTTGGGATGGATTCATGTCGGGAATGAGTGTAAGAAGGGTGATGAGCTTGGTGTGAAATGGGAGGATGGGTTGGAGGAGAGGGAACATGCATGGCAGTTGACGGGACGGGTGGGGAATGTTGAGGATGTTGGAGGGCTGTTGAGTATTTAGTGGGTGCGAGGGGAGTTACGGGGAGTGAGGTGGTGGTTGATGGGGTTGTAACGAGAAAGATGGCTTATCCTGAGTAGAGTGGGAGTCTTTGTTTTGCAGAGACTAAAATTTACTTCTTCATGGTTGAGTGAGTGTATCCGCAGCACGCTTTCTTTCGAATCCTCGACTTCATCTTTGTACATCAAAAATAAACAAACATATTTCTATTGGCTGACAGTCAGGTCTCGTAGGTGGGTAGCATAGCTTGACAGCAGAGTGGTCATTAAGTCAGTCCATCGAAGAGCTCGGTCGGTAATGTTGAGAAGACGAATGAATGATTTAATCAATCAACCGCACTAGAAGAGAGTGCGAAAACAAGAACCACCTCGATTTCCGACCAAAAGACCTCTCACGACTGATTAACTCAATCATTATGTTCGATCAGATCTTTTCCCTCGATATTGGGTTCAGCTCCCCCGGGCAAGATACTATGGTCGGATGACAGCTCTTGAGTTCTGGCAAGCGTTTGCCCTATCTACAAGCACCAATGCAACCATATCCAATACCAAACATATCTGGTAGGGCGTCAAAGCGATCCTCCTTGTCCAAACCCCTATCTAGTGTGTCTTTTTTCAGTACCCCCAAGTCTATTTGTGGTCACACCGTGCTAAGCCGCTCTGCATCCAACGTGTGTTCCTCCATGGAGTTCAGCATTCTCAGACTCTTGGTGTGCGGCCTGAAACGAGGCGAAGGCGCTTAGTTAGACCAGCGAGATCTACATGATTTGTTTTCCAGAAAGTTCCCCATGTCAGGCATGCATCAGCTGGGACTCCTTAAGATGGGTCAATGGACCAGGCATGGGATGAGCGAAGAAGGCGAACAGAATCCCTGGACCCGAAGCGATTCATTGATACATGTCACATATCAAGTCGCATCGAATATGTCGAGTCTCGAATGTCACCATTTCAGAACTCAACGCTTCCAGATCATGGCAAAGTTGGCTGGGTCGATCAACCCAATCAACGAGGGACCATCGATATCATCTGGTCCTGCCTACTCGTCATCTTCATTAGTACCTGGACCGTCCTTCACACCAATTTACCAACACCAGGAGAAAGCTACTGGAGCATCCTCGTCCGAAAAGCACGATGGTCAGCATTCACAATCTACGCACCCGAAGCAGTGACTATGGTGGTGGCTTGCTAAAGATCATCTGCGAAGAGATCTATGGAACAATGCAGGCTATCGGTGCGCGTCACTGGACCGTGGTACATGGATTCTTTGCAGACAGTGGAGGTTTTGTGCTGCATTCTCCTGATATGCCACCATTCCCAGTCAACAGTCGAGCAATTTTCTACTTCGTCGACAAAAAGTACATCGAAGCACCCTCATCTACGAAAGAGGATATTCAAGATCACAGCAAGTCAGACAGATTTGCAAAAGTCGTCGCGATTGTCCAAGGCACCTATATGATAGCTCAAACCCTCGCCCGAGCAATACAACACATGGAAATTAGCAATCTGGAGCTCACAACTGTCGCGTTCGTCGTCTGTACATCGTTCACATTCATATTTTGGATCGACAAACCGCAAGGCGTCGAGCGAGCTTTTGATCTCGAAGCACAAACTCCATTCCGCACCATCCTCGCAGAAGCAGGACATATTGCCCGAGCACCCTATGCAGACACTCCGATGGATTTTGTCGAGCAGCCAGGCTGGTCTCAATGGAGACGCCGACCAATTTTCAGTCACGTAGGCATCCCTATCCGACCTCTCCAAAGATTTCCCAAATGACTACGCTGTCGCTTCCCAGACCTTACGCCTAGCTGTCCCTCTCTGGTTCTTAACCGTCGTCCACGCTTCTTGCCACATTCTGGCTTGGGATTTCCCCTTTCCCACAAATTGGGAACGCTGGATTTGGCGTGGAAGCAGTGTCACGATGTCGGGTGTTATGCTTATTTGGTGGTTTGCCGAAGTGATGTCTGTCAAGCCGGGATTTGATCTGACGATGACGCTGTTGGGAATTTGGGAGAAGAGGGCCTCGAAGAATACATGTTTTCGAAATTGGGCTGCCGATGGTCCAGGTACTTTGAGTGCGATATTATATGGTTTAGCGAGGACATTGCTTATTATTGAGACGTTTGCGAGTTTGAGAAGGATGAATCCGTCGATGTATTATTCTGTTGATTGGACTCAATTCATTCCACATTTGTAAGGGCACTGGCATAGAATTCGAAACATAAAATTGCGATTCTTCAGTTCAATCAAATTCGTGCACCGCTCTTGGTGTTTCGTTCCGACTCCTTGCTCCGGGACACCTATTCCGCAGCCCTATCTATGGTTCATCTGGTATCGAGTACATAAGGAGCCGCATATATCGTTCACGGAGCCTAGCCATGGAAGTCAGCTTCCAAAGATAGAAGTGATGTGTCGATCTGCTGTAGGCGGTAGCCACATTACCCCGATCCACCTTGTTCCGCCCTGCAAAGCATCGAAAGAAGGAAGTTGTGGCATTAGACTTCACCCCGAAATGTTGGAAACCACTCGATACCCATGTAACATGTTTTTTTCCATGCAATGGAAAGCGGACGAGTAATCCTGTTTCTTGAATTAGGCTGCAGACATCGTCCCTCGGTGACGAATCATTCAAGCTTTTAACGCACACGATTTATCATAATAGTCACACAAAATAACACAAAGTGACACGAAGTGACACGAAGTGACACCAAGTGGGAGCACGCGCCCAGAGATTCTATTACTTTCAAGTAGTCCGAATACGAGCTCGCTCGGATTGAGGCTCTTATGTTGCTAGATCTATGTCATTATCCTTTTTACGATCAACATATCAGGTGATTCTGGAATGAATAGAGGGCTCGCCACTTCATCTTTTATATACACTACAAGTTTTACACAATGACCCATCACTCCCATGTCCGAGACTTCATCACCGTAAATCCTCTTCCTGCTCGACAAAATTATCGAAAGCCTACACTAACCGCGTGTCCCTCAGTTCCTTAAAACCGTCAGTGGTGACATTGCCAACGTGACTGCGCCACCATTCTTCCTCGCCCCAATTTCAGTCGTCGAAGTAGGCTCTTGCTGGACGGAAAAGCCATCGATCTTCATATCGGCTACACTAGAAAGTGATGCTGAAGCTCGGGCTCTGAAGGTGCTTCAATGGATACTTTGTTCTTTGAGATCTCAATTCTATGTTGGCGAAGGCGACAAAGCTGGATTGAAGAAACCATTGAATGCTTTTTTAGGCGAATTTTTGAGGGGCAGTGGACGGATGAAATTTCTAATGCTAAGATGATTGCTGAGCAAGTTATGTATGCTTAATTACCGTGCCATGGCCATTACACTTGCGGTCCCTTTATCTATCTGCAGCCACCATCCTCCAATCACAGCTTGTTACATGTGGGATGATAAGCATCAGATTAGGGTAAGAACGGCTCATTACTATTTGAAGTCTTTGGAGAGCTGAACTGACAGACAAACAGGGAGAAGGCTACACAAGAGTTGAAATGAGCTTCTCCGGAAACCTAAACATCAAGCAGACAGGGCACGCAATAGTTCATCTTGACAAATATGACGAGCACTATCTTGTAGCCGGTGCCGAATTGTAAAGTCCGAGGATTCCTCTCCGCCAATCTATATCCAGAGCTACACGGAACATACTACCTCACTTCATCCACATGCTTCATCTCCGAGATCACATTCTCTGGTAAAGGCTTCTTCTCTGGAATTCGAAACAGCTTCGAAGCAAAGATGTACAGAGCCGGCGACGAGAAAAGAAACCCTTGTACATAGCACGAGGCCAATGGAACGACAAATTCATCATCATGAACCCAAGAGGCATCAAAGACCCCATCACCTGTGAGTCATGCAAGAACCCAGCCTCCAAAATGCAAATGAAACCACTCGAGGAACAAGACTCGTGGGAAACTCGAAAAGCATGGCAACATGTCCTCGCCGCCCTGAGAGACAACAACATGCAAAACATCGTCAAGGAGAAAACAAAAGTGGAAGAAGCGCAGCGGGCGATGAGGAAGGAGGAGAGTGCCAAGGGAAAGGTTTGGGAGCCGAAGTTCTTTACCGCTTCTGAAGACAGTTCTCGAGCCAACTTAAATTTCTCTATAAACCTTTTCCGGATCTGAGCTGGAATATTATTACCAACTAACAACGTCCGCTGTTGAGACTCAAAGATAAGCTCTATGGCTTGTAAAAGCACAATCTGCGATAAAGATCGAGGTACGAGTTCTTTTATATGTTCTTTCAATTGTAGATAGAACGAAATATATCGATTAGCGCTACTCAGGTATGTATCTTGTAGACTTAGCTTATATGCAGCTGGATAAAATCTAGCAAGTTCCTAATTAATAATACTAGCTAACTTGTACTTTAATGTGCTATCAGAAGAGACATATGACTAAAGAATTAAGTTGCGGGAATTGAGATCGTTATAGCAAAGTACAGCTTCTCTAGGCCAGCTTTCGGTGTGTGAATTGTGGATGACTAGTGAACTAAGCTCTTTAAAATTTGACTGGATCCTGATACTTTGTGAATCAATAACGGGTTGCACAATACAGAATTGCCTTTGGAGCTTTTGCCTTTCTATAATAGCGCTCAATAAGACAGGTCTATTTTTTAGAAATCCTGTGTGTGGGCCTCCGAAGACTCCAGGCTGCTCCAAATTCAAAGGCCCGTCACCTCTATCAAGAGACATCTTGCCTAAGGTTTCTTTGACTACCTTATGATTTATCGTTGCCGGTCGGTACCTCTAACCAAAGAGACCGAAAGCCGAAACAACTCCGCGTATCCCTGCAGAAATATTACAGTATATTTTATTTTAGCACGCAGATCCAAGCTTGTGGCGGTCAGCCTGTGGCTGTGCATTATCAGACCAGTTTGTCTCTCGCTTTGATCGTAACGCGAACACATGACTTCTTCATACGATTTCACAGGTGGATCAAACCTTAAAAAGAGCCCCACCCAGGGAGCCTTAGAGCTCTTTAGGCTAGCCGTGCGGAATAGACTTCAATCGATTAAAGCAACAGAGAACAAACCGCTCTGGTAGCTGCTTGCAATGACGTGGGCGATGTTCATCTGACTCCCCAAATTAGTAAAGCGGATGTTGCCATGCTCCTGCGCCCATCACAGACTTATGTTCTCCATTTTCTGCCACTTCTGCCGCTCTATCTTCGAGTATACCTCCAGCATTTCACAAGATTGCAAACCGAGTCTATCATTTCTTATATCATTTCATTGTTTTGCGCTGGCATCGGTAGTACACAGCTGCCCCCATGATCTCTCTCGTTACCAGCCTTTTTCGAACCCACTACAAGTGCAAGCAACGTGCACCAATATCTATTTACTGACCCCACATCATCACTACCTGAAGCTATACGAAAAAGGCATTATTTATTGCCAAAACGGCATTAACAAGAAACAAAAGAGCAAAGATCAACAACACGACTGCACTAAAAATGGCAACGACAAATAAAATCACGATCGAAAACCGATACGATGTTTCGATGAGCGCCTGGGAAACTCCAGTCATGCCAACCACCACCTGCATTGCAGCAAGCGCCACCGTTACAAAGGCGAAGAGTGTAATGCCCGCGGCCGTATACTCTCGGAAATAAGTCGTGTACTCGCGATGTGTGGTGAAATACTTCAAGCCACGGAACGAGAGCCGATATATATAGTTCAGGCGCGCGAGTCGAAGCTCACCATACCCGAAGCGTTTGTTCATGAGCGTTCTTGGAATTCGGCCGGATGCAATGTTGCCCAGGAAGATAATGCGAAACTTTCTCCATGATTTCCAATCTACTATTTTGCTGATGAGGCCTAGCTCATGGGCAAGGGTGAGGTCGGAGGCGTACTGGATGAGCATCATGTAGGAGTATAGAAAGCTGAGGACATTGCCGTAAAGAATGGCGTCAGGAAGGACGACGGTATTGATGAAATTATAGTTGAGGAAGCTCACGGGTAGCGGCTTGATATAGATAATACGATCAAACCAAACAAGATGGAGGTCGGAGCGCTCAGAGAGAATAACCTCCCGGCAAAGGACTTTTTGATGGTGAAGGGCGCTGATGTTGTCTTTACTGCCTGCTGACCATAGGTGGCTATGGATGTCGTTGAGCTTGTGCTGGGAGTATTCTGTCGCGTAGCGCAACCGAGTTACCGTAACCTCAGCATCAGTGTCAATGAGGTCGATATTCTCAAGTATTGAATTGTCGAGAATTTCGTCGCTGGGCGTAAAAGGGTGGATTGGCTTAGCCATTTCCTGACTTGTACGAGATTTGTGGCTGCCGACACTGTGAACGCAATATAAGTAGACGAAGAGTTTGAGACGTCCAGCATCCTTTAGCTTCAACGATCCGAATAAGGTTATCTCGCCAACCACCAATGACGTGCGTGCATTACTAAGCCCCCGGTTGTCTAACCGAGTTAGACATTCCAACGTGGTGCGTATGGTGAGGCTGAGCGTAGCCGCCGGGCGGAACGTCTTCAGAGCGCAACATGATCAACTTCTCCTACTGTCCCGATCCTCTACTCCGATCCAACATTACAGAATTTCAGCTACTCTCAGCCATTCCCTACTGCCAACCAGTCGTGGCGGCGTCGCCGTGTACCTGATCCTGCGACTCGATCAAGAGCCGTTGCGCTCCAGCCTGACCCAGGTCATACTACCTTTAAGCAACAGAAATCATACTCTAGAGTCCATTACCGTCCAAATCTTTATTAGTCACCCAAAATCTCCAATGATGCGTCGTGCAAATGCGAAGTTGGCTGACCGAGAATCTGACGGTGTCCGTCTTTCCCAAGTGTACCCCCAAAACGACGAGACTCAAACTGATGTCGACATCATCGCCATCCATGGTCTGGACACGAAGTCGCCAGATACGTGGACATGGCGTGCCAGCAATCCTGAAGGCAGCATCAATTGGCTCCAGGATCAAGAAATGCTCCCAAAGGTATTTCCAACGGCGCGAATCTTCACTATCGACTGGCCAGCCAGCCTCTTCAAAGAACGAAGTACGGTCGAGATGACAATCACGGAGCTTGCCAGGAGCCTTCTGCTGAGTATTCAATCTCGACCTGGCGCAGATGAGAGTCGACCTATCCTATTCATTGCCTCATGTCTTGGTGGTCTCGTCTTGATTCGGGCCGTTGTTATCGCTGTTCGGTCCGGGAAGGAATATACTTCTCTGTGGAGAGCGACTAGGGGTATAGTTTTCCTGGCGACACCTTTTAGAGGGACTGCATTCCGTGATATAGCCGCGGCAGCAGTAATCTTTCTGAAAAGCTATGCCAGGCTCGCAGATAAACAAGTGACTGAACTACTTAACAGCGTAGGGGCATCGACCCGCTTTCTTGAGGATCTCGTGGGAGATTTCACACAGGCATGTCAGCAACGAGACCGACCGTGTGAGTTAGCTATCTTCTATGAAACTAGAAAAGGCAATCTCTTGCGAAAGGTTCCTCTTCTTTCACCATTAGCAGGCATTCTAAGAAAACCAAAGCTGGTACGTCTGAGACATTATTATTAGCTCGGCCGGTTTCCTCACTGTGAATTGGAGTTCCGAGCTATAAGCGACACACTAATGCTTCCCAGCTCGTTGACAGTGGTTCCGCCCGCCTCGACATCGTCCCGAATCCAATTCCTCTAGCTCGTCCCCACAATCTAATGAACAAATTCTGTGGCCCCGATGATCTAGGATATATTGCAGTTGCTGGGAAGATTAAAACAATTTTTCGTGAGATCCATGAGAGCCAACCTATTGACAAAGCCGATGCCTGGATCTATAATAAATACTACACGGCGGACAGGCTCAAGATCGAACGAATCTCGGGCGACCAGCTGTCGATGGATCAGTGCTATATCAACCTTGCCATTGTCGAGCACTCCGGTCGTGATGCAGCCCGCTCTGATGGATCAAGACATGAGGACGCACAGTCTTATTCCTCCCCGTTTTCGCTCCTCGCCCGATTGAAGGTTGAAACACCGGATAAGAATATCCAGGTCACACTGCAGACACTCTTTAATACTCGCAAGGGACCCGACGGCCACACGATACAGCCAAGAAGGATCTTTATCCGAGGACGAGCTGGAGTTGGCAAGACCACACTATGCAAAAAGATGGTTTATGATTTCAAAACTGATAAGAGTCGCAAGGACCGAAAGGACCGAAAGAACCCGGTCTGGAACGACTTGTTCGACCGAATCCTCTGGATTCCTCTGCGGACCCTGAAAAGAAAACCCGACAAGGGGTACAATCTCGAGGGCCTGTTTCTCCGAGACTTCTTCTCCACTACGCCAAGCCGTGAAGACCTTGCAAAGCAATTTGAAAGAGCATTGGATACGGCCAAATTCGACAGGACTCTGTTTATCCTTGATGGTTTAGATGAAGTTTCCGAGGGCTTAGATCAAGATAACGAAATGTATCCGTTTCTTAAATTTCTCTTAGAGCAGCCCAACGCTATTATCACGTCTAGGCCGTCTGCAAAACTACCGGACAACCTACATACCGACCAAGAACTGGAAACGATTGGATTCTACCCGGATCAAGTACAGGATTACATTGAAAAGACCTTCAATAATCTAGACAAAGGCGAAAACGATTTACGAATAGTCGACGAGGTTCAGTCGTTTCTCCAACGCCATCAGCTAATGCAAAGTCTGGTTCGTATCCCTATTATGCTGGATGCACTGTGTTACACCTGGAGCGAAGGATCTCGTTCTGATCCCACACCGGAGACTATGACCCAATTATATGAAGCTATCGAGCTGAACCTATGGAAGAAGGATATTTCGCGAATTGGCAAAAGGAATAAGCAGTCGATTCAGAATGCAAGGGATCGTACGGAGATCGAGTGCTTAGTCAAGACCAAAATGTCCTTACTGGAGTTCCTTGCCTTTACTGGACTCTATAGTGACGTGATAAACTTTGGTTCGACGCACCGAGATATGATCTATAAGCACTTCAACAGCTCCCAAACGATATCATTATCTGAGGATGACACATTAGATAACACTCTTGCCGCGCTATCATTTCTCCGAACCTCTGACCCTTCATCCGAGAATCGCCTCACGACGTACCATTTCCTCCATCTCACTTTTCAAGAGTACTTGGCTGCGCGGTATTTTGTTCGCAGGTGGACATCCGAACCACGGCTCGACCAGAAGCTCGACTGTCTGGACCTTAACACTGGCCATGGCAAGAACACGGCTATCAATGCTGAAGATTTTCTACGGCAGAAGAAATATAACGTACGCTACGATATCTTCTGGCGTTTTGTTGCTGGCTTACTTGGCGCTGGGCAGGGGGAAGATACGGTTCGCTTCTTCCAGACAATTGAAGACGAGCCCCGTGACCACTTCGGTCCAGCACATCAACGGCTGGTGATGCATTGCCTGAACGAAATACCTCCGTCGCGGGGAGTAGCAGAGTTTAGCCAGCTTCGACAAGATCTAGAAAGGCAATTGAAGCAGTGGTTGTTATTCGAATGCAAGTTTGGACTCAATTCTGGATTCGATACACCTAGATATTCACAATTTGCCGCCGCGATAGAATTTCCAGAACGAATCCTAGAGGATGTGTTGTTGCAAGAGGAATCGGAGGAGATAAAGCAGATAATTCTAAACTCGCTCGGCATAAGACCAAGGCTCTCACAGGTTCTGATAAAGCTTACAAATTCTTGTCTGGAGGAAGGCGTCTCAACTAGTCTAGAGATAGCAGCACTTGATGTGTTCTCCAGTCTTCACCAACCCCTTCCCGACGAGGTCGTCCAAGGCATCGCGGCTCTGCTCAAGGACTCGGACTCGGACTCGAGCGTCAGGTCGGCGGCAGCTCAGGCCTTGGGCCGGCAGTCGACGCTGCCCGAGAACGTCGTCCAGGGCATCGCGGCCTTGCTCAAGGACTCGGATAGGGACGTCATGTGGGCGGCAGCTCAGGCCTTGGGCCGGCAGTCGACGCTGCCCGAGAACGTCGTCCAGGGCATCGTGGCCTTGCTCAAGGACTCGGAGTCGCA
>JAPZPC010000204.1:30713-61915 GCA_037952705.1 Haplographium delicatum
AGGTCGGCGGCAGCTCAGGCCTTGGGCCGGCAGTCGACGCTGCCCGAGAACGTCGTCCAGGGCATCGCGGCCTTGCTTAAGGACTCGGAGTCGGACGTCAGGTGGGCGGCAGCTCAGGCCTTGGGCCAGCAGTTTACCTTACGAGGTACAGGCTTCGGCAAATTTCTTCAACAGCTTGACGGCCAACTTGTTACCTTATACTGCTATTGGTTGAGCCAAAGTTTCTCAGATCAGCTAACCTGCTATGTTCAGCATCAAAACTACATTATCAGTATCCCAGAGGGAGGCGGGGTCGTTTCTTTAGATCTATTGCAGAGTACAATCAACGAAGCGCAAGCTTTCTTAGAGGTTCCGCTTTGGGAGAAATCCCCAGAGCAGTCTTAGTGTCTTTATTCAACGGAAGGACTTATAGATAGCAACACTTTAGATAGGATAAATGTGCAGTTCAGAGGATATAACTCTACTCGAGCAGGTATGACAATAGGCAAAGTTACTTGTCCAACTTTTTTATTTTCTATTAATTTAATAACTTTGACAGAGAGGGGCTTGGGGGAGGTGAACATAATATATTAGTTATGAAACAGCCGAGAACATTCTAGAAGGTTCGGTCCCACTTTTCTCTCATGTCTCTACGTTGTAGACAATACATGTAAGCTAACGTGATACAGTATATTTCTAAATGTATAGGATAAAATGCTAACTTTAGGGAGAGGCGTTATTATAGAAGCTTCTTGTCGTTCGCCAGGGACCTTTTACGCATGTTGCCGCTTTAGTAGGGTGGTTCTGGCATCCCCGTTTAGCGAGCAGGGCTGAAGCTCTCACAGTGTGTTTCAGGGGAAGGCGATTTCGTTAGCGACTGTAACGCGAACACATGACTTCTTTGTTCTCTACCAGCACAACCCCTTATTGTTCGGCTAGCACCCCGCCGAACCGAGCTCCACTAGCTAATTGCTGCCGACAGCGACAACAAACAACGAAAATGCCACCTCTCGTCTTGTGTAGCATGTCCAATATCAAGTACGTATCATGAGTGCACAATCACTGCAAATCACGCTGCCCCAAAGATTCTGCATTAGGAAACGCGCGATGCGGCCGCTAGAGCATTGCTCTGCGTCGACCCCGCGATTTTCCTTGGACCTTTAACTCGACACACACGAACATCGACACACACGAACATCGAACACGCGAACATCGACACACGAACATCGACACACGAACATCGACACAATGGAAGGCTTCATTAACACAATGGAAGACTTCAACCAACCGAGTCCGGAACGAATCGACCTGCTTGAGCGCCTGCAAGAAAAAATTGGTAGTGTACCACCACACTTTTGGGCTGCGTGTCAAATTTGCGACCTTAATGCCCTTGAGAATTTTTTACACAAACCAATTGGGGATACTCAGAGTATTAGTTACCGGACTAGCCAAATGGTCCGCCATTGTAAGTCAAATAGCCCTGTTCCTTTGCTATAACATAAGCTAATAAGAACTTTATAGGGGGTTCTTCTCCTGGATACCAATCGCGGCCCTCAACACCAAAGACACCTACACCGCAGAGATTAACAGCGTCGAATTCGGGCCCATCACCTTCTACCTTATCTCCACCTCCAAAGAGACAAAAGACTACAGATTCACCAATAACACCAAAAACAACACTTCCTCGAGATGCGAATGTCAAAAAGCGAGCTGAAGAGAGAGATAATTTTAGCTGTGTTTTAACAGGGCTTGGGATGATAGACGTTGCTCATATATACCCACATTACTCGATAAAACAAAAGGAAGAAGATAAGGGTGGGCCACGGCATGAATTTTGGAATCATTTGAGGATATTCTGGTCCGAGGAGAAGGTCACTGCTTGGGAAGCAAAACTTTTCTCACAAGGCATACACGAAAATGGTCACGAAGAAGTTTATAACCTTATATCATTATCGCCTAATGTTCACGCCATTTGGGGGCGAGGACTATGTGCCCTTAAACCAATCTCTAAGTCGGACGATAAGAAGACCTTGATAGTGCAATTCTTTTGGCAAGAGAAACAAAACAGTCCTATGCCAAAAATGAGTCTTACGACTATACCGATTTCTACTCAAGGCCTCGAACAGACTATAGGAGCCCATGGACGTTATATATGGCTATTTGATAAGAACGGGAAAAAAATCCAATCCGGCGATTGTTTCGAGCTTCAAACCGACGATCCAATACAAAAACCACTGCCAAGCTTCGAGCTCCTTGAGCTGCAATGGTTCCTTCACCGCATCCAGGGCATGGCGGGTGCTGTTGACGTTGATTGGGAGGAGGTATACTTGGACCTAGACTCAGACTCAGATAACGCTGAGGAGGTTCCTGGTCTTGCATCGGATGATGATGACGTTGAGGAGTTGTCCTTGCTTTCCTCTCAGCCGCTATCTTCTCCACCCAGTCATGTACATGATAATAACTCAAACCTTCCAATGCACCCCAAGCATCAGGAGGCAGAAGGAGTGGGAGCTGGAGAAGGAGATGGAACTGGAGAAGAAGGAAGAGACTTTGTTATATAGCATAAACAAGGATATTGGGCACGAGCTTCTGCAGATATTTTAAATGGCTCACTTGGTTGCTAGCTTAATTTAAGGAATTCTACAAAAGATACTGCTGAAAACAAGAGCCTAATCACTGACATTGAGAAAATAGTAGTATTATTGATGTAGGTGATTCCGCAACAGGAAACCAAGCGCGCCTAATTGGGCAATTTATCGCGCAGCTCCCTGTATATCACTAAGTAGACTTGCTGATCCTAAGTCTAGAAGTATACTTAACGCAGTTTTCTATCTTTGCATTACACACAGTACAAAAAGTCGTTATTGGACATGCGCAAAAGCTATATCCAGACAAGCTAAACTTAACAATCGTGAAGAAACCGGTGAATTCTAGTTGATTGTACAGTCTAACTCAGGTAAATATATCCTTTATAATTCCTTTATCTCTGTTGATTATTATCTCCCTTATTGCTAACCGCCTCTAATATTATCTCAGCTCTCGTTTGTAGTATACGATTGCTTGTCCATTCAGAGGGATGATAAGGATTAGGGAGTAATTGTTATAATCTAGTATAATCCAAGACCCGGAGAGTTTTATTTAAACTACTTTTGTTCCCAGATAGATAGAAAGCTTGTACTAAACTCAAACAAAGTATCGTTGCACATTAATTTAGTAGCATATAAAATCCACATTAGGCACAACCTTTTCTAGCTCTCAGTACTCATTAATACTACACAGAAGATTTGAAACAAGAGGAAGGAAAATAGTCTAAGAGTCTAAATGTCGTAACCTATAATATTTGTTGCTAAAACGGCTACTTTTACCAAGGCGAAAAATTCCTTCAGCTATTATTTACATGAGAAAATTCTATTGTTAAGCTGTTTGTAGTACGTACAAGTGATTTGTAAATGATGCCGACGTGCAATTGTAGGGTCCATGAAGAAGATATGTCTACGAGATGATAAGTAGTAACCAGCTTTGGTTATATATATACCTACTATGGTTAGACCCTGAAATGTGAAATTTTTTGGTTTTAATGTTGCGAAACTTTTGCGAGCAACGACTCCGCTGTTGGCAGAAATGTTTACAAAAATGAAAGGTTTGAATAAGGTAGGGTAAGCAACTATATTTGTAACACCTTCCTGAAGAAGTAGTCTATACTGATTAGTACTCTTAGAGGGTACTAAGTTCCTTTGGTACAGGTAGGGCCAGGGTTATACACGGGACAGCTGTGGATATAGAGTACTACTAGGGTAGGGAGATTAATTTTATGTAATTGGTAGGTTCTAAATCCTATGAAGGGAACATCGGAACCTTTCAATATATTTCCTAGCCTAAAATTTGCAGTGACTTAACGCAGTCCACTATAGAGTCCTCCAGTGATCGAAATTTAATTCCTAGAATTTTCACTGCGGGATTATTGTCAAACGAGTACACGCCACCGTCTGGATAGCCACCTCCGGGAATCTCCCCTGAAGGGACATCCTTTAAGTCGGGGAAATTCTTTTTGATTATTGCCGCCACTTCCCGGAAGCAAAAATTGTTAGCAACAAGGATGAATCGTTTCCCTGCAGCTTTCGGCTCCTCTATAGCCCTAACGTGGCCCATTGCAACGTCTCGGACGTCACCCCACATATAGACAGCTACAATTCGTGTTAGCAGAGAGAGAGAGTTGCGGATAAAAGGAACGTAGGCCTACGTGTGTGAGGAACTTGATCTTTGCACTTCCCAAAAGCAATATTTGCGATCTCTTGATTTGAAGTATTCAACGACTCAATGCTTCCAATGTTCTGGAATACAGGTCCAAGTACCAGGGCTGGATTAATAGTACTGAGTGTGAAGTTCTAGTGGTCTAAAATAAGTCTTGTAGACATTGACGAGCTCTCTAAATGGGTACTATACCGGTTTCTCTGTCTCTACATAATCCCAAGCAGCTTTCTCGGCAAAGCCCTTGCTACCTGCATGATATTAGCAATATCTGTTGGAAGATATTTAGCAACTTACCTAAATAACCCAGAACGGGGTTCCCAAGAGCCTCTTCCTTGGTCATTGGGCTCCAATCAGCCTCTGTATAGGTATGTCCAGGCCAATCGCCCTTAGGAAGATTGCCCATGGCGGAAAACGAGGATGTGATGACGACTCTTTTGACTTCTCGTGCATACTGCTTGATAGATTTCAGAAGTCCAACCGTGCCTACACAATGTTACTTTCCCAGTTTGCAGACGATGGTTGTGGAAAACGCTCCAACATACCATTAATGGCAGGATCTAGCAATTGAGTCTGTACATCCGTGACCTGTGCATATTCTTGTCAATTTATGTTGCTGAATGCTCTGTGCAACTTTGTTCAATTCTTTGTCACTCCTTGTCTAGAAGCTCTGACTGACTGCAGCTTGACACAACTCCCGAAACATCAGGACAGAGAAGAAGGTACACTCACATTAAAATGAAATGGACTGGCAGTATGGATGACGGCATCAAAGGGCGGCGAGCTAACCACGGCGTTGTCGAAGGCATTCGGCGCAGCTATGTCCTTGACAATCACCACCTCTAGCTTTGCAGAGCTTGGGAATAGCTTTCGAAGTGCCAGGGCCTTCTCAGGCGTGCGCACTGTGGTCACCACCTTGACACAGTCAGCATTATCTAGGACCCAGCTGATTTGGAGAGATGAGGATGGACAACATACACTGTGGCCACGCTCGATCAATATGTTGAGAACATGGGCGGCAATGAACCCAGTTCCACCTAATCTTAAACGTTAGTTATATGATTGCAATAGACTGACTGCGCAATGGAGCTAACATGCCTGTGAGAAGAACTTTAGACATTTCGAACTACAAAGAGGTTGAGTTCACGATGCGTTTCAAGTCAGGGCAATGAGGGAGGGGCGATGATTATCGATGATGGCTATTGATCCTAACACGAGCACAGACAATCTCAATTGGTAACTGTCCTCGGTCTGTCAGCTATGGGCCATGATAGAATTAGAATAGCTAAGAACAATAAAACCACGGCCCCCGGGAAAGGTGCCAATCACCGTGTTCACGAATAGGATGGCGGGGTGCGGGGTGCGGGGCGAGTAGGATCGACGTCGCAGGGAAATTATCCGAAGCCCCGCCAGACGGAGTCGCAAGGACACGAAACTCCGACGACGGCGACCGCGACGGCATGGCCGGTCATCTCTGTTATACCACGGGGAAACAACGGAAGGGGGCAAATGCCAGAATTTATTTGGCAGCTGATCATCAGCTGTGGATTAGCAATGCGGCGGGAAGCTTATTAAAGTTGTGCCAAATGTCTAACTGGCCCAGGGGCTGAGATGCAGGGTTATCTACCACTTAGATGTTGATTTCTGCATTTGACTGGTATATGAAAGACTAACGGTGCGTGGGTGGTTATGCAGAAGCGTAGCGTACAAACCAGATTTGTTTTTGGTACTGTACAGCTGAGTGGTATGAAACTGCACTGTCATTATAGGACATTGTTGTGACATAATGACTGCTATTGGAAACCGGTATGTGGCAGTGGCCTGGGCACAATTGGTCCGCGGCCAGTAATAGACTTTACGAAGTAGATGGGTGTGAGAGTGTATTTTCTAAAATGGACAGGTTCTTCTCACTATGTACAAATCTATTGATAAAGCAGATCGACTCTATAATTTCATCTCGGGTTGCTCCTCGTAAAGAGGATAATCGGTGTATCCATGTGGCCCAAGTGTATAGAATGTCTCTCGATTGTACTTTGCCAGTGGGAAGCCTCGTCGTACCCTCCTCACCAAATCAGGATTGGAAATAAAATGACGGCCAATAGAGACAGCATCTACACCCTTCTCATCCTGCCTTCCTACGTGACTAAAGTTGGACTTATTGTCCCACCCGCCGGCACTGATCAACGGAATACCAGATCCAAGCAGAACGCGGCGGAATGGCTTCATACAGACTTCTTCTTCAAGGTACTCATCAACGGAGAGACCGCGCGCAAGAGCTTTCTCCTTCATCCGCCGAACTTTATCCTCGGTGCCGGTAATATAGTCAGTGCGTGGCTCTATGATCTCTACAAATGCCAATTTTCGGGGAATTAGTTGTCGCAACATATAGCTCCAGGTACCGACTGGGTCTTCATCGGAAGCATCTTTGAATGTCCCGAATGGCGAGAACCTGATAGCTGTGCGATCGGCACCGACGGTCGCAATGACAGCATCAATTATTTGTATAGGGAAGCGGGCCCGATTCTCAATTGGCATGCCACCATATTCGTCCCGTCGTGTGTTAACATTAGAAGAAAGATACTGATCAAATAGAAACCCATTGGCTGCATGCTGTAATTGATGTCAGCAACTATAGCATCCTCTGGTAGTGAGCACTGTACAATCTGGACGCCGTCAAACCCTGCTACCTCCACCGCCCCCTTAGCCGCGAGCATGTAGTCCTCGATCGTGGTTTGCATATCTTCCGTTGTCATGGCCTTGGGATCTTCAAATGGAAGAGGTTGCCCGGTGGGATTGAATGCCAAAGTTCCATCTTCCCACTTCTTGGAGACGGAGCTCCAAGCCTGTCGTCCGCCGAGGTTTTCCTTGACGGTGTTCCGGCCAACGTGCCAAAGTTGGGCGTAGATAACACCGCCTTTGGCGTGAACCTTGTTAGTGACATGCTTCCAGGCACGGAGCTGTTCACGTGTATAGACGCCGGGAACGTTATAATACGATCCGCTCTACGATTCAAAATGGCTTGGTCAGTCAGTCGATCTTCTGTTGGAGGAGGAAGAGTAAATTGGACTCCAGACTTGGACGCTGATATGAACTCCTTCACTAATCAGAAGGCCCCCATCTGTTGCCCGCTGTGCGTAATATTCCTGCACGTCTTCGGATGGAATGGCGGCGGGCGATCTACATCTCGTCATGGGTGCAAGAACGATTCTATGTTTCAGCACTATTTGGCCAACTCGTAGTGGCCTAAAGAGGTTATCATTCGCCCCTCCCCTGTCATCCGAGGAAGCCATATTCTAGCCTGGAGAGGAGTGCATAGGCTGTAGCGCAGAATTCGAAGTGGTGACAGCTCTAAAGCTTATGTGTTAGGTACAGTTTCAATACCAATATCAAGACAAACTTTCGCTTCCATGTAGGATGACGAACCACTATATATACTAATCTGTCGCTGGCCGAGGTATGTAGCTCCGGACTCTACTGCAAGGCGAAGGCCGCCGAAGGCCGCCTGTACCAGTAGCAAAATTTACCAACCAACTAAACACACCCTTAACTAGCTACTATAATCTCTTATTGCTGTTGCTACTATAACTTACAATGTGAGCTTCAATTAGGGTTATGAAAATTGATTTTGAGTGCAATAACATCCTTTCGCGTGTTTTCCTCGATTCGGGCACGATTACATAGCTGTTTGAAGCTCATGGAGGAATTGATTGAGGTCTGAAGTGAACGTTAAAGATCTTCAAT
Organism: Haplographium delicatum; assembly: GCA_037952705.1. Classification (NCBI taxonomy): domain Eukaryota; kingdom Fungi; phylum Ascomycota; class Leotiomycetes; order Helotiales; family Hyaloscyphaceae; genus Haplographium; species Haplographium delicatum. The sequence goes on from JAPZPC010000204.1 coordinate 38,682, forward strand.
TCGCTATTTAATCTGATCTAGCTAGCAACAATATTGTGACTCCAATTTATATTTACGTCCAAAGAAATTTGCGTTGCGTGCAAAACACCGCCCTCGACTGTTCGTTGGAGGCCGGCTTTTCTCAAATGTCAATGAATCGCTAGCGGCCCTGTTAGTGGATCATGTTTTTAGCAAACTGGGGCCCGGACGAGCTTTTCAACAACAGGTCTTGGTAGAGGCTGGCATCCTCTAGAGGAAATGAGGCAGCGTCTTGTGTTTGGAGCTTGATAATTTCAATAGCCTGAGGGTTCCGCGGTTCAATGATGCATCCGAAGGGAGCAGGCCGGAGAACTGGAAGGCTGCCCACTGCGATGTATTAGTGATCTCGAAATATCACCACATGGAAAATGCATTTCTTTTCTTACCTCTTGTCATATCATGAGATGCTCCCGGCACAGCACTCATCTTGAAGGCCCAGATAATACGACTCACCGCAATGTAGAGACTGGCCTCGGCGACGTGCTGGCCGGGGCAGACTCGGCGACCAATGCCAAATGCATAATGCGTATCAACGCGTGCGGCATTAGGGATATGTCGCTTATCCTCCTTAGCCAAATAGCGACCGGGCAGAAAGTTGGAGGGATCACTGAAGACGGTTGGATCGTTGTGGACTCCATATGCATTATTCCAAACTGCGGTGTCTTTCGGGATACGCATGCCTCTATAGGTGTCATCTGCAGTGGTGGCATGCATAAATGTTAAGGGGGCAATAGAAGACCATCGGTGCATCTCTTTCAGGAGAGCGTTGATATATGGTAGGTTGTCTTGGTCATCCCAGTCCGGCATCCTGTCCTTGCCAACCACCTGGTTGATCTCTTCATAAGCCGTCTCGAAGACATCGGGAAACATGGTTGCGATCTTGAAGAACCAGAGGAGGGCGATTGCTGTCGTCTCTGATCCAGCTCCCACTAGCTCAGAAACTAGGGTTGCGGCCTCACTCTCAGCGAAATCGTTTCCCTTTTTGCAGGCCTCGATGAGACTGGCTACAAAGCATTCGGGGGCAGTGCCATTATCAACCCGCCGTTCCATATACTTATAAAAGACAAGCCAGAAGTTCAAATTCTCAGTATAAAAATTCCGAGCCTTCTGTCTCCATGGCGCGAGTGCCTCGGGAAGGTAGTCCAAGATGGGGATCCTGTCTACAAGCCAAATGCCTGGCTGAACATCTACAGTGCACAGGTCAGCAAATCGTTCTTTACACATTGTCACATGATGTATCGGGCTACTCACGGTTGAAGAATCTTTGCACGCTGAGGTCAAACTCATGAATGATTGGGTGGTCGGCTGAGTCAAATCGAGCAGCAAATCCACACAATAGTCAGCATGAGCAGTCGCCGCTACCTCGCGGTGTAGTTCAGAAGAAGTTATACTCACAGTAAACTGAACGTCACGCTACTGGAGTATCGTGGCATCTCTTTGGAGAAATTTTCTGGCGTTTCTAGCAAACTCCGTAGCATCATTCGGCTTTCAAGCTCTTGGTAGGGTTTGAAATACTTAGTGCTCTGGAGTCCCAGAAGGGTATGGGTCATCTTTCGATGCTTCTAATGGGGTGTCAGAAAGGAGACTCCTAGACGGCGGCGACAAGATGAGGGGAGGGAAGAAAGAAGTACTTACACGCCACACGTTGTTGTAGGGAATGTTGGTCATTCGCTCGTCGTGGCTCGCAAGGTAGGCCTGATTAGACATCCGCGGTCGTGAGGAATAAATGTGTCCCTTCATAACGCACAAATCCTCCATTGCCTCTGGACTGGTCAACACGACGACAGGATTCCGGCCCACCATGTAGGAATACACGTCGCCATATTTGCGACTCCATTCGGTCAGCCGTTCGTGCAGCACATCATTCTGCCTCGGTAGCAAAGTCCCTATGAATGGCCAGGCTGGGGGTCCTCTGGGAAGGCCTTGGTGGCGACGACTGCCCAGATAGAGATACAAGGCAATCGAACAGCCGACCAAGATATATACTGCCAGCGGCATTTTCCTTTGATTTCTTTCGTGTACTCTTTCGTGACACTTTGACTCTTGTTCGCTGATAGGTATAGTTTACTGAGAGGTCCTGTCAATCTCCCAGTTCGAGAAAGCAGGCTCTAGATGAATTGGAACAGTCCACGCCATGGACGGTGTTTGGGCGGAGGCCGCGCTCAGATCACCCACAAAAACTGTGGGGTATTAGCTGCTTACCCCGCATTCCGACAACCCAGATGTGATATCGGTCGGTCTGCACGGGCATGGCATGGCACGGACATGGGAATGGGATTTGCATAATGGCAGCCGGGTGGCGTCGACAGGCAGTAGACTCGGTGTTCGCTACAGTAACCATGGGAAGTGACTAGGACCTGCACTCTAGACTTAGTGTTCGCCGACGACCGTTAGGGAGATAAGGAAGAATGCCCGCCTTGGGGCCCGTGGCATTATCATGGTTTAAAAGAGATCAAAGATTTATGCAAAATGGGCCGTCATTTACGAGGGCTTTCGATATGTCCCCTCTCGAGCGGGCAATCCTCCTGTGGAAGCCGTTTGTTATGACTGTATGACTGCATAAAGGAAGCTACCGGATTACTCAGGTCAGTATCATAACTTTCTACGCGGATGCAGGGTCTCTAGTTCATCTGTCATTCAGATTTTCATGCAGTCAATTCAAATGGGTTTAAGCCGCATGATCGGCCTGCAAGATGGATCAGCCTATTTTTATAATTAATTGTCAACTGTTATTGGTATAGCACCACTAAGGGCTTTGAATTTGAAGGACATATTTGACCGCGCTGGCCTTGCCCGCCTTAAGGCTCGTAACACCCTGCCCAACACCTGATAGTCCACCTTGAATAACTTCATGTGGATGGGGAGTGAGCCATCCCTGCTGGAGACCCCATCCGAGAAACCTCGAGAAGACTAAGCCGAGCTCTTTGCTTCCCACCTTGACACCCTGCTGGGCCTGCTCTTTGAGCCACATATCCTTCGCTATGTCGTGGTGGACATTTGGGACGTATGTGATAGAGGTCTTCACTGTTTTAGGGATCTCGGAATAGTCTTTCTCGGGTAAGACAACGGCGATGTTACCACCAGCTGCCAGACAGTGCGATATTGTTACCCAGCTCGGATGTTCGCTGACCGCATCGAGACCGTGAAAGGCATCACCATATCCGGCCGCTTTCAAGGCCGCCTTGATGCTCGCCTTAACCTTCTCATCTCCTTCACGATAATCAACAATTGCGTCGCCCCGGGATCGATCAATCAGGGTCTCCACAAACGAGGCGCCTCTACCAGCGACGGCAATAATTGGGTGGATGTTGGATAGGACTGCTAGTTTGATAGCAAAGGCGCCCACCGCACCGGCTGCACCATTCACGATGAGTGGAATTGGTTTTGTCGCAGCTTGCCATGGGTATGGCAGCTCGAGGCGCGAGTAGAGTGCCATGGCGGCAGTCAAAGCGGCCAGAGGAATCGTCGATGCCTGCAGTAAGGATCAGCAATGGATCCGTCGAGATGGTTCACACGATAAATACAACGCACCTCTTCAAAGGAAATATTCTTGGGAATATGGAATGTAGCCCACGACGGTGCCACCCCATATTCTGCGAAAGTACCGCCGCCGGTATGAGGCTCATGCATGGCCGCAACCCGATCACCGACCTTGAATTCGTATACATTACTTCCTACGGCGTGGACGATTCCTGCCATGTCGTCGCCCGAATTGACATGTTCGTTGAAGAATTGCGGCCACTTCCAGTCTTTTGGGTTCAAACCGGCGCAGACAATCTTTATCACCAGCTGATCGGCTTCGGGGGTAGGAACAGCGGAATCGATAATCTTCACTGAGAGATCTGGGCTGACGATGGCTTCCTTCATGATTGAGGCGAATGATTTTTCACTGACTACACGTTTATAAGATTACAGGGTTTAGAGAAAATGGGAGACTGTCATAATAAAGTATGTAAACTGAGTAACAGCCTTGCGGAAGATCAAACCCGTTAAAAGAGACCGGCAGCCGTCCCTCCCCCGCTTACCTTGAATCTGGCCTGGGACGGCATTATCGGGCTTTTAATACATACACACCTGCTCTCTCCAATTAGAGATGCAGCTCTATCTTCCAGGTGCTCTTCTAGTTTCCTTGTGCTACATCATTATGGTACGACCAGGTTGTCTGTTCCTCTGGTTTTATGAGTCTCAATTTTCAATGTATTTTTTAAGTATCCTAGCTAGCGATAGTGAACCTTGCAGTTAATTCGACATTTCTGGAGGCAAAATCTCGACCTACTGGAATGTTATGAACACAACGACCTATATCGGCTCGGTAGAGTCATATTCTAAGACCGAGAAACCGGGTGATAATGCTGGCCAACGGAGCCTTTGTTCTCCCAAGCAGGGAATGATTGCTGAAACTTACTTTAATTCGTGCTGCCGCTGTTCCTGCTGTTGTCACCGTCATCATTACGATGACCAAACTTCGTATCGAAGATGTTCTCATTTCAATAATAGAAAGACAGAAGAGTCGGATAGGTAAGTGTAAGAACCAATGTCGTAGCCTAGAGCTAATATCTCCAGGAAATGCCACGGTATGATGTTCCAGTTCTGCCCAAACTGTATTCTCTAGACGTTTTAATATATTTTACATCCAATGCATTTACTTACTACAAACGGTATTTACTAAATAACCTCGCAGGCTCTAGCTCTGAATATACCTATGAGTTCCATAACGAAGGCGAAGAAAAAAGCAGGAAGAGGAAGATCGAAGAGCTCGACATTTCCTATGCCCTAACTCTCGACGATATGATGTTTCATATCTATAAATTCGTTAATCCGCTTTATCTTTCATCCAGTACGGCGGTGAATATTCACGTCACAGTGTCTGACGATGTTAGGAGTCGTCTCGGTGTGAAAACGGAAAGCATTGCATCAGATTCACCCAATAATGGTCCCTCGAGAAAAAGAAAATTTAGTGGAGGCGAGAAGGATATGAAAGAGAGTTTTTTGCTACCGGATGGCTTTGTATATGATGGAGTAATGATGGCAGAAGGATGTGGGTTTTTAGCAAACGAGGTGTATTCCATATTATCTTAGGATGGGGTATATCAGCGGCTGATTTGGCCAATTTGGACGAAGGCGCCGTTAGCAACAGGAAGATCAGGAGCAATTTTTTTCTACAGCGGGTTCCAATAAATAAGCACTATGTAGACAAATAATCCTTGAATGACTTGAATGATGGAATTGTAAGCCGTATCATTGAGGGCGACACAGGAGAAGCTTTTTAAACATCATGTTGCTCCTCCTGGCAAGTAGATTACAATCTTAGGCAGGATAATTGCCGTCCTCTGTCTGAAAGGCCGCCATCTTCTCGAATACTCCCACATCCTGCTTTACATTTCCAACTGTTCCTGTGAATGCCGCTGTCTTCTCTTGGTCGCTCAACTTGCCATTCGAGATGTGATCTCCGGCGCGCTGGCCTACAGATACTAGCAGGATATTTTGAATTGCCTCAACAGTAAAGGCTTCTTCCGAAGGACCTGAATTTCGCCAAGCGACAAATCCGTCAGGTCTTACAAGAACAATGTCTCGTTCCCAAACAAGCTTGGCATGGGGCTCAGATGGTAAGTGAACACATTTAAGAGGTATGCTAAGATCTTTTGCGACCTGCTCGAAAGTTTTAGAGACGTCTCCTTTGCAAGTGAAGTCGACCACCGTGTAATCCTCGCCGTAGAGATCAAATATGCTCGTATTGCCATCACTCAGGAAGACATGTGGTGCTCGTGTGCCAGGACATGTTCCGGCAAAGTAGTGACGCTTGCTCCACTCTTTGTCAACGCTACCCTCCTTGACTACTACAGGAGAGTCAGGGAACCTGTATCCCATTTCGGCGCCCTGGTCCTTATTTTCTCCGTCATGCGACGTAACAAATTCGGCTATTTTGCTCTTGAGTTCTTTGGCTTCGGATGTCTCGCCGAGAATTACGTCGGCATCCTTTTCTAGAGCCCATGTGGCGTAGGTTGCATGTACAGAGTGGTGAACACCAGATCTTTCGACATTGCATTGTGCTACTGGTCGTCGCTCAGCAGTGTATGATTGGAGCAGATATTCTCCGCCGTAGCCATTTATAACAGCAGCTAACTTCCATCCGATATCATAAGCGTCGCCTACTCCCATGTTCATTCCGTATCCACCAGCTGGAATATTCTGATGAGCTATTCATGAGTTAGTAGTATATCCAATCTATGTAGCTTTGTACTTGGTTTATATAATTGCAGCTTACCAGAATCGCCTGCTAGGAACACGTGTCCAAGTCTGGATCTGTAGTCATCCGCAACAGCAAGATTTGCTCTCCAACTGCTCTTGACTAGTACTTTATCAATTGTAATAGGGAATCGCCCGCTGTGGCCGCCTAAAACTTTGAATATTGCTTCTTCAGGGTCTATCTTGTCGACATCCTCATTTAAAGATATAGGAAGGTGGATTGTCCAGGTGTCAATCTCATCTTGACTAATAATAATTCCGCCGTCTGTGAAGAAAATGTGCCAGAATTGACCCTGCTTCTGTAGTCTGGTAAGGTCTCGGGATTTGAAGTGTACCAGAAGCATGGCAGCGGGACTATGGATCCAAGATCAGTATCACAACGTGCCATACACTCATTTCTCAAGGAAAGCTAACAACTCACACAGGCCCACCAGTCAGATTTAATTTCAGCAACTTTCTAACTCTACTCCCTGCCCCATCACAGCCGACGACGTATTTGCTTTTCACGATATGGCTTTGACCAGTGGTACTGTCAGTCAGTAAACTAATTATGCCGTCTGCCGTTTCTCCAAGGCTTTCGAACTTTAATCCGAAGTGACTTTCAATGAGGGGGTTAGCCTCAATGATTGGTTTGAGCCACGCTTCGAATACGGCCTGTGAACAACGTTGGTAGGGTTCACGAGGCATTGATCCGTCATTTTGGGCTTTGATTTTAGCACGCCATTCATCTGGAGAAGGAAGGTCCTGAAATCATAGTTAGGTAATGACTTGAAATATGGGTATAAATTTAAGGGCAATTGCAGGATATATCAATTTGGGCGCGCATCCGAGACAATGGTGACATACCCATTTCGCGATCTCCTCTCCTTTATCGCCCAAGCCGGAACTAAATATCACATCAAGGGAATAGTTCTGTGGTACACCTTTAATTATTAGTTAGTAGGTAAAACTTAAGTAAATATGTGCGAACAACTTCCGCCGTCGACTACAAGGTCCCACCTATTTGTCGAAGCCCATCGGCGAGTTTCATGCGGCTCAAAAGTTCCATGGAGCGACAATTAGTGATATCCATCTTTGGCCACCGAGTGGTTCCCAAGTTTCTTTCCGCAAGCATGCAATGAACTCCATGCTGTGCTAATTGTGTTGCCGTCAACATCCCTACTGGACCCCCACCGACAACCAGGACAGAAACTTCATGATAGATGAGTTCCATGTGCTACAAAATAAAGATTAGCGCATTTATACTAACTTAGCAAGCAATAAAAATTGAATAGAACTGCTGGATTTGCGTACGTTCATCTTCGATGAGATTATCAGGGCCAAGGCCGTAGTCGGAATTGGAATGGATAAAAAGACGAGTTGAAACGTCGCGATAGTTGACTTCAATTCTCACTCTAGAGTTAAGATATCTGAGTGGAAACTAAATCCCTCAGCGGCCAAAGAAGAAAACCTTATTTATAGGAGCTCAGGGTCAGGCCTCGCCGCCCATAGAGGTGCGTGACGACGGTGTTACGCGCGGTATCCGGCAACCATTAGAGGCAGTGTGGATCTCGGGAATTGCCAACGGGGATGAGGAAAGCCGCATCAGTTTGTGAGATTGCTAGAAATGAAAATCGCATTGGCAACCGCACCACCTGCTCCCATGATATGATCTTGTTCGCCATCTTCTCACGCCCTGAGCACACTTTTCTTATAACTGACCTCGAGATGTTAGGCTCCTTCCAGCAAATTTTGTGTTATCCCCTTTTTGCTTCCCAAAGTCATCTACCGCGTCAATGTATGTATGGCACGAATATGACATGAAGATCACCTACAACGACTAGCTTTCTTTGAGAATTCTCCATCCATGGGCCTTGAACAGAGGACAAGTTCATCTTTACGGCTCAGCAGCCCCTCACCTCCTTGCTCCAGTACTACTCCAACCATTGAAGATTTGGAGCTGTGCGACTGGAACTGCTTCGTCGTGATTTAGATTCTGGCACCGAGTTACAGTTTTCTTGGTAAGTGCAGTAGCGATCTATTGTTAATTATATCAGGATATTCATGAAGCTCGGTGCGTATTCCATATGGCAATCCCTAATAGAGTCGACCCAAAACTAGAATACGTTTACGTGTTTCGTGACCAAACCGTAAATACAGTTAGCTTGAGCTAGGGAGTACATCGTAAAGCAACAGTTACAGGCTGAGGTGGGCATTAAAATGGTTTTTATACGAGTGAATTAATCAGTAGGTGTCCTCCCTCGATAACAGTAAATACTCTTGTGCTCTCTTTTCTTACTTCGATTATCTACGCCTCTCAATTATGGTTTTAACTTACAGAGAATATCTTATAACTAGAGCGGGGCTTTAAAATTTACTATCCGAAGATTATGAAGATAGCGACAGATCCAATAAACTCATATTCGGATATTTGAGGTAATACATACGCACGATTGGCGGGAAAAAATCGCCTTATTTTAAAAGCATCAGGAGGTTACTTGTACCGTGTCATGCCATTTTTTACTCAGCTCTCCCAGCTTGAAGCCGTTTAACAATAACTTGCTTTCACTTTTATTCGTATTTTACTGAAGTATGTCACTCGCAGTTTAGCAGACTTCCGCAGAAGCGAAGAAAATCTGGGACAGCTAGCATTTATTCGACATCTCCAACTTTCAGAAATTCAAGCGGTAGGTTGGGACCCCAGACGTAGAGTGTGTCGGAGCCTGCAGGACTTTCACTATACGGCGTCATTTCGTTGACCAAGTCCCCGTCTGAGTAGTGCTCGACGACATTCCCAGAGGCATCGTACCTGTAGGTAGTCAGACAGTCAGATTACTAAATATGTACGCAAATTTCGCTGCGAATAGAGAGGAAATAGGGGTGGCAAGAGAGGCAGCTTACCAATAGTCAAATATTTGGCTCCCGAGGACATGTCTACCAACGCCCCAGCAATTTTTCCAGCCCTTATTGACCAGCCAATCATGTCCTATAGTTTCGGTATCAAAATCGTTGACTTCAAAGCTGCAGTGGTGAATGCTGGCACGACCATTCTCGGGACCGCCGGTCACAAAAAAGCTCTGAACACGGAGCTGTATCAGCTTCTGACTTTGGAGTGGGATATATCGATTACCTCAGGACAAGGAGAAACCTACATGGTGATCCGTGAATTCGGAGCCAAGATCGATGTGATTAAAGCAATTGTTTTCTATCTTTGTCTTCGGATCGTAGATTGAATCAGTTGGCTTCAAATTGAGAAGATTTTGATACCACCCCAGGGTCTCTTTATACCGACTTTGTGGCACCACATAGCCATAATGACCCAATTTATGTACTGGTGAAGGCCCCTGCTTGAATCTTCTAAACTCTCCTCGTCGTAATTTGTTCTCAGGGTAATTCCATTCTTTGCCACTTTTCTCATCCTGGAGGGTCAAGGCTTTAGAATCGACATCACGCAATTTCTGGCCAAAGACGAATCCGACGAGATAGCCGTTTGGATCCTCAATCGTAACCACCTGCCCACCTCCGGGAGCTCTGCTTTGCTGAATTTTTGATGCCTTGGGATGAGCCGCCGCTCTTTGGAGATCTTCCGCAGATTCGACAACCCAGTAGCCACCTATGAAGTGTTTCTTGTTGTCCGGCGACTGCTCTGTAACGTAAACGTAAGGCTGGATGCCGTATCCGCGCAAGTAGACTTGGCCGTCGACTCGCTCCTCTACAATCATACCGAAATCATCGAAAAAGGAGAGCGCCTTGGCAAGGTCAGGATGTTGATAATGAACGTGCGCAAGCCTCACTACACGAATTTTGGTGTGTGCCATCTCGTAGCTGACAGTAATGTTATTTTCTGAGTGGTTTGCATACGTGCTGTTATTTTCGAGACACCGAAGGATGTGGGTTTTCTATGTCGCCGGCTCTCTGCGGCTTTCTCTAAATTATCGACAACAGCTTTAGCTCCGGGGTTTCCCAACGTCTGTCTGACTGGAGCTGCTGTGTGGAGTTATCGCGGTGGAGGGGCCGGTGAAGCAGCGGCGCACCGCGACAGGAGCCCGATGCCGTGGACGGTGAGGCGGACGCCGCGCCAAACCAGGCCCATTGCTCTCAGATTGAATAGCCCTAATGTACCTCGCTCTTTGGTCACATTCCGTCACAGCACTCCACGATGTCTTTCAAGAAGCTTGTTCGTTTTGAATCCAAGGGATCAGTCCACTATGGCGACCTCCTCTCTGTTGCGCAGGGTGGATACAAGGTCAACAGACTAAGTGGTGATATTGGAGCTCTTCAAGCTACTTCCGACGATCCAATTGTCGTCTCTGAGGTGAAATGCTCACATGTCATATGTCGCTATTGAAGATGCTAATGATCATTTAGTTGCTCTGCCCGCTTGAGCAAACCCCGATCGTAATTTGCATCGGGCTCAACTACAAGAAACACGCAGAAGAAGCTTCGGTATGGGTATAATGAATGAATCGAGATTTCGCACTTGCGCAAGGCGCAGTCTGAGCTACGAAGCTAATTCAAATTGTACAGCTTACTATCCCGCCGTATCCCGTTGTTTTCACCAAACCCGCGGACGCGCTGGTGGGCTCAGGGAAAGTAATCTCAATCTTCCCTGGTGCACAGCCAAAGTTGGACTATGAAGGAGAGTTGGTATTCATCATCAAAAAAGACTGCAAAAACCTACCACAGGATTTTAAACTCTCGGACTATATCTTGGGATACACAGCCGGGAATGACCTTTCAGCGCGTAACTTCCAAATGCCCGATGTCAGCGGTGGCCAATTCTGCTACGCCAAATCCTTTGATGGCTTTGCGCCTATAGGACCGTGGATAGTCAGTTCCGAGTTGATCCCCGATCCACAGAAGTTGAATTATGTAACTCGAGTGAATGGTGTTGAGAAGCAGAGCACTAGCACTAGCGATATGATCTGGAGCGTCCAGCAAATCCTACACCACCTGAGCCAGGGGACCACCATTCGTGCTGGAACTGCAGTCATGACTGGGACACCTAGTGGAGTTGGTATCTTCAGAGGAGAGTTCTTAAAGGACGGTGATAAGATTGAGGTTGACATTGAAGGGGTTGCGAAATTAGAGAACACTGTACGGTTTGAGCCGAAATAGATCAGCACCCAGAATGTAAAGGTTCACAAAAAAGCGATCGCCGCGTGGTCAATGCCTATGTTATCTAATTGTAAAAGTGGTAAGAGCCTATTATGACCATGCCCTGTAAATGTGCTACAATGCTACAATCGTGGCATTGTTTAACGAAATTCCGGCGGCGAAATTCGCGCAAATATGAGATGCTAACTGCTGCTGTCCCATCCCCAGATTTGGCTTATAGATTTGTCGGCCGTGCAAAAGCCGGCCCCGATTGTTAAGGCACGCCTTATTAAACCGGGACCAGGGTGAAATACCCTATTTAAGTTCCCCTGCCCGCCCTGATGTAGAAGCTCTCGACAAGCGTTTTGAGAGACAAAATATCTAGCTAAGACTATATCCACACTTTTTTAGCAACAATGGCCACCGAAATGTGGAAGCACCCACATCCTGTAGAGACAAGCCTCAATACCTTCCGGCTTTTCGTGAATCGCAAGTACTCCTTGAACCTCAATGCATACAGCGAAATCTACAACTGGTCTGTCACCGAAACCGAAGCCTTTGCGGCAGCGGTCTGGGAGTTTTGTGGCATCAAGTATCATGTTGCTCCTACAAGCGTGGCGACAGGACTTGAATCCATGTATCCGCCGCCAAAGTGGTTTCCAGGAGCGAGGTTAAACTACACGGAGAACATGCTCGCCCCAGGACTAGCACTTCACCCAGATGCAGTTGCAGTTACGGCCTTGTGTGAGGATCGCACAATGAGGGAGTTGACTTTTAAGCAACTAGAGACCCGCGTTGCGATCTGGGCGAATATGCTGAGGAAGATGAATGTCGGTGTTGGTGATCGTGTTGCCGGTAAGACCCATTTCCATACTAGACTTTTGCCAACTCAAAAAGTCTAAGCTCATCTTTAATGAGAAATTTGATATTAATTCCCTCAATGTAATTATTTGGTTAACGGAATCGCAATATTTATAGCTGTACTCGTAAATTCGATCGAATGCCTGATGCTTCTGCTCGCAGCGGGTGCAGTTGGCGCAATCTTCTCCTCCACTTCACCGGACATGGGGACGCAGGGAATAGTCGAAAGGTTCAAACAACTCCGACCCAAAGTTTTCTTTTGCGAGACAGAAGTTAGATACAACGGGAAGAAAATCGACTTGCGAAACCGGCTTCAAGAGGCAAATCAAATACTCCAAGAGAGTGTGCCAGAGCTGCAATGCACTGTTGTTGTCAAGGGCGGAGCATTTCCAGGAAGAAACGTGTCAGTACCTCCTAACTTTAATCATGCACTTCGTATCATAGTTGTTCAACTGGGATATTTTAAGAGTAACAAACAGTAATAACATCCTCTTAGCAAACACGTCGAAGACGTTATCTTTCCTAATGACAGCGAGATTCAATACGAGCAACTTCCTTTCGATCATCCTATTTATATCTTATATTCGTAGGTACCGCCAGACAAATCCCAATGTCTGAAAACAGTACTGACAGGTAGTTTTTCATCCGAGAAGATCTGGAACGACTGGCCCACCAAAATGTACATCTTCCATTTCCGTCCACACCCAGTCTTACTGCTTGATGAGCTTTCGTCATTTTTCTATTTTCTATTGAAAATTCTTCACGATCTCCCTTCGCTTTCATCCATATCTCTAACGCACTGCATTAGGTATATGTCATGCATCAGGACGCGCCCTCCTCCAACAAAAGAAGGAACTCATGTTGCACAATAACCTTGGACCAAACTCAACTTACTATCAATACACGACGGTAACACTCCCTTCCAGCCATTTCAAGAAGACATTTCGTTCAGGTACACAATCAAATGAATCAAGAGCTAACAAAATCTTTTTGCGGGAACACTAGACCGGCTGGATGATGTGGAACTACGTGATCGCAGGCCTGAGCTGCGGCGCCCGCATTGTCCTCTACGACGGCAGTCCACTATATCCAACTCCACAATCGCAGTTAGAACTTATAAGGGCACAAGGGTAAGCGAACTGAATGCCGATCTCATTTCCGCACAGATCATCTCTTTGCATTGGAGCTCTACATACTGATTCCTTATGCAGTGTCACAATGTAGGGAACTAGTCCTAAATTCCTCTCAGCATTAAGACAAAGTCGTTTTCCGAAAAACATGAAATTGGAAAGTCTACAGTATGTTAGCTCTGCGGGCGCACCGCTGACGCCGGAGTTATACCGCTGGTTCTACGGGCACTTTCCTAAGAGAATTGCGTTGTTTAGTGGGTCAGGGGGGACGGATTTAGTTGGTGGGAGTAAGTTTTTCTCCTCATCATCGCAAAAAGTGAAAGATGGTGCAAAATACATAAGGCTAACGTCGTGTGAAGTCGTTTTGGGAAATCCTTTAATCAGTGTCTACAGTGGGGAGATTGCCGGACCGGCGCTGGGCATGAAGGTTGAGATCTGGGACCAGGACGGCGTGAATATTGAGGATAGTGGGGAGAAGGGCGATTTAGTGGTCACAAAATCGTTTTTCAGCATGCCAATCGGATTTTGGGGTCCTGACGGCGAGAAAAAGTATAGAGCGGCTTACTTCGATCGATTTCCGGGTGTGTGGTATCACGGGGACTTTATCAAGAAAAATCCCACCACTGGCGGTTACGAGATTCTTGGAAGAAGCGACGGAGTTTTGAATCCTGGCGGTGAGCATATGATTCCAATTTATAGCCTTCTCCCTCCCTACTATATGACAGTTGATGCTGACAGGCGTTTAGGCATCCGTTTCGGGACGTCAGAGCTATACGCTGTGGTTGATCACATCCCAGAAATCGAGGACTGCATTGCTGTGGGCCAGAAGCTCCCCAATACCCAAGATGAACAAGTCCTACTCTTTGTCAAACTCAGCAATAATGTCAAGCGCAATGACCAGATATCCAACTTGGTAAAATCCAAGATCCAAAAATTACTAACCCCACGACATGTTCCCAAATACGTCCATCAAGTACCTGACATACCATACACCGTTAATGGAAAGAAGATGGAGAATCTGGTTCGTGATATCGTCTCTGGTAAGCCCTCCAAAGCTTCCGGAACTGCTGCAAATCCAGAGTGCCTTCAGTACTATCATCAGTTTGCGATTCCTAGGGCGAACAGTCTTGGACCCAAGCTGTGATCATTGATTTTCTTCTTGAATAGAGCTTGAAATTTACCAATTAGATCCCGTAACATTAGACCAGTCAGATTGGAAGCTTAGGAACGGAGGAATTACGATCGTGGTGGAACTTGGTTGGACTTTTGTGGCTGTCCGACAACTAATAAACAATTCATATTTTCTATCAGCATTTGATTTGCATGCCCGTAATATTTATCTCCTGAGATCCGTAAATTCTTTAGAGATCGTAAGTTGGCTTCCGAATTTCCACGCCCGTACGATGCTAGCGCCGGAAAGTACTGAAAGGGCCGTCATGATTCGTTAGTTCACGAAAAGGGAAGCCTTGATTGTAGCCGTTATAATATAAGATGCGTTCCTAGAAAATAGTGTCTCCGTAAGAAGAAGCGATCTCAAAAGCCAATTCTTAATGAGCAAATCAATTTCACAAGTCAGTGTTTCTAACATGTCGGAAAATGTTTGAATTAAATAAAATTTCAGCGCCTGTATTCTGTCAAGTGGCTCACCAGCGTCTTGGTGAATACCAATTGAACATAAAACAGGATCTTTTGGCTCCCAGTATTCCCATTCCGAAATTAACAGATTAGAGAATAATGGCAAAATACCTCATTAAATTATTCAAGAGGCACAAAATGCTAAGAAGACTACATCTACTGGGGTGGTCAGCTGAATAAACTCACGTGATCCTGTCTGGGCTACTGAAAAAGGGGAGAGAAGAGAGCATTTAGTGGAGGACGCTATTTGAGGTAGAGGCAAACGGATTAATGCAATATGGCAGGAGTAAAGCAGTTCAAGGTTCCAGTGCTTTATTTGAAGAGTGCAGATATTAATGTTAATATACTAGCAAATATAGACATAGTTACACTAGAATAGGCATTAAAAGAATTATAACTTGTGCATCAGTTAGAGTTTCTCGCCAATGCAAAGGACGTTGTAATACCATGACAGGATGGTGGTTGAAAGAGAGCAAGCATTGTAGTATGCTCTGTCATAACGAGGACTATGACTATAGTAATCTATTAGTGCTACCTCTTTCTGTCCATTGCGTAAATCGCACGGTTTGATGGAACACCATACTACAGTTTAAATGTACATCTGCTTGGGTTCTCTACCATACCATTACCTCCAAAGACTTCAGGGCAATTCACTTCTTCTCTACCCCGACAAAATTTGGTATTTTGTTGCCACATCTCTCCTCGCGCCCTCACCACTTTCAGCGCGATCGTGCTGGAGATGCTGCATCCAGATTCAATCAGTCGCAGATACTCTACCAAGATGCCTCGATTCTTCTACTATTACATTTTGAGGCACCTTTACCCGGCCTCATCATTTTGGGACCTTAATAGAGCATGAGGCATGAGTAGCTGGAACCTTCCCAGGCTGTGAACAGGGCTGTAGGTCACCATCTCATTCACAGATCCCAAGGTACCGTTCTTCTGAACCCCTTGCCGAAAATCTACATTCCTTGTGAGAACGGCTCTGTTTTGAGGCTCTTCATGAAAAACTTACCGGACAACAGGGAAGCCAGAGTCCAATATTCGGCACAGCGTTTGATAGCAAGCTCCAACATATACACTTCCATACGGTGTCTGGTTTGTTCGGTGGAAGAAGCATAGACATGGCGATTTGTGCCAAAGTTGAGAGCAAAAGGACCAGCGATCGAGCAGACCATGAATGGGCATGACATCGGGATGTGCTCTGCCGACCAGAGTTGCAATGCGCTGATCGCATCGTCTCTATACCTGATACACAACTGGACAGCCGCTTCGTAAGATGCTCGAGGGCCCAGATCTCTCTCTTCGTTTGAGGCTGGTGATGCGCTCAACCCGGCTTCATGTATGAGAAGGGCGGCGAATATATTGGCACTGGAGATAACGGTCAATATCTTTTTAGGGGTATATGTTACTGGAGAGGTATGTTTTGCTCACCTTTCAAGCATAAAGTGTGTCGAGAGGACCCAGTTACTCCCTGCAAAGTTTGTCTCATTGAAGATCAGATTGGTGGACGAGAGACGAAACCGCGGAGGTAAACTGAGTTGAAAGCAAGAAACTGCTGTTCTCAAACTTTCTAGTGTTTGCAGGCACGTTTCTCGGCTTTCGAACAGGGTATGAGAATATTTCATGAGACAATTCGCGATGATAAACCAGCCATATTCGCTTTGATTTGGACTGTCTTTAAGACTATTCCAAACCTCTAGTGGTTTCCTTGACGCCAAAGGCGCCGATTCCACGGGCTTTAGATTGAACCAATTTTCATCTCGGACAGGGAGGCAGACATCGATACGATTCATGTCAATCACGCAGGGTTGGCAGGTGATGGTAGAAGCAAAGGCGTCTACTTCCCAACATGCCCACCAAGCACGTCGTTCCTCTTCTTTGTTGGCCCATGCCTCAACATCCATCAGAAGCTCCTGTTCACTCTTCACAGGTCCAATATCTATCCTGTGGAGAGACATAGCCGACGCCATCCGACAGCAGACTCCTGCTGCCACGAGACCATAGAAATCGGGACCTGATGCCAATTGGTGATATGTGAAAAGAATGTTACCTTGTAACGTCTTTAGTGTCATGGTCTCAGGGCCTTGCGCCTGTCGCCCATAATCGTAGAGCGCCTGCGCCTTTCTTGCAAATGCTAATCCTCGTTGCTTTGGATCAATGTCTACCAGCTCAGCGTGCGTAGAGAAGCGCGCAGAAAGTGCGAACATCCCATTTAAAAGGAAAGCGGCCTCAAAGTCCAGGGGCTGACGACTTGCCACACAATTTCGGATCTCGGCAAATTGGGTGTAAAATCTAGGTTTATGAAAGAGTGGTAGAAAGCACTGGATATGGCTGAAGTACATCTCGATGCTACGAATAGTTAGCGAGTAGTGTTTGCCCGTCAATAAAAAGTAGGCTTACAGATGATCTGCCATGTCGGCCGTAACATCTACAACAAAGCAGGTAGCTTTTCCCGTGTGATAGGTGTCATTACCAGTCGCGGAACGACCATCGTACTCACTAGGAGTATTCAAGCTAAAGTTTATAAATCGATCGATATCGTCATAGTTTGCTGACGCACTGTTCTGATTTGACAGGGCATTTGGTTGTTCTGCGTTATTTGACTGCTCTGAGCCACTGTCATTAATGTGGTGTACATTCAGTGTCTCAGGCTCAATAACGTCTTCCAACATTTGATATGGGTGATTTTGAAAGTCTCTCTCAAGTTGTTGTTCGTTGTCCAAACCTGTTATTATAGGGGAAGTTCTGTTTAGTATATTTAAAGGATCCTGTTCGATGGGCGTCCACAATATTTGGAACGGCTGCGCAGTCGGTGCCTCGAAGACATCTCTCGCAGTCGAAGGCTCCTCCATATCTTCTGTTATCTGACTGGTTTGCTGTCCTTGCATGCCCGAGACTTGTTCGTTGAGCGTCGATGGGGACTGAGGAAGATGTGATACATAGCCAGAACGAACTGCAGAAGACGACCCTGCGTCATTTGAAAGCACTTCTGATCGATTCGACAGCAGAAGCTCGAGCGTGTCTGAATCTATGAGGGCCGCAAGTCGATCTAAAAGGTTAGCATTTGATTTGTCTGGAGGATGCGGGGTTGCACTGTCAAGAGAAAGACATTCTCACGAAGCTTTTCATCAAACGCCGTTGAGCTTTTTGAATGGTTTGATTTCTGTCGCTTATTACGGGTTGTAGGTGTTTTCCGACGCGTGGGAAAGACGCACTCGGACCGCGTTCGAGCGCATAGAGAACAGATAGGTCTGCGCATATCGCCTACAATAAAAAATCAGTCGGGTATCCCTGAACCAAAGTGCAAGGAAGTTCACATTTTGTCTTCTTCCTAGGACGGGGAGTCAGTGTTCGCGCAAATCCAAACGTAGCGCGAGAGGAGTCTCACCTGTTGCATTCTTCACATGCTCGTGAGGAGGAGCTATGGGAAGCTCTGCATTCTTCACATGCTTGTGAGGAGCTATGGGAAGCTGTAGCCGTGGCCATGTCCATGGCTTCCGATAATATCTGTTCGACCTCACAGAGGTCGCCAGCCACGATACGATCTACTGCCGGCAAGCGTCAAACGGCCGTGCAAAGGTTGAGAGTTTCTGTATATGGATACTAATGACGCCAGCGCTTCAAAAGAGGGCCTGATGATGTCAAGTGCAGCGCTGTAAAGAGGTTGGGAGAGCTTTGTCGTTGTCTTTGTTCGCTTCCCTCTTCGCTTCAAACTCGGGGAAATCCCGGATTAATGCGGGGTTTGTAATGACCAATCGAAGGCCCCTGTCTTCACTCCCCACACCCCACACCCCACACCCCGCTAGCTCATGCCTCTTCGGCGGCACGCAGCTGAGGCTCAAGACTGTTGCAGTAGGGTTAGTCAGCAGGGAAACCTGCTGACGGCACGTGACTGCAATTCACGTCTCACTTGAGTGGAAACATACTAAGTATTCGGTGCTTACTTTTCTATACAGAATCCCTATATCTATATAGGATCTTCTGATCTGTATAGATGAGTTTAATGCCTTAAGGGATTTAGTAGGAGTTAAAGGGGCTATATTTCTATTAGTTTTAGGCTCTGTATAGTTGATTCAATATATCTGATTTCCCCTTATACTTTCCCACCAACCTGCTTACCTAATAGTCCTAGACGTACCCGATTGGCTAGAATCGTAAATCTAACAAAGACAATGATGGATCAGAGATCACGTGGATGCTTTATTCTTCCTCACTTTTTACTCAT
The DNA here is from genome assembly GCA_037952705.1 of Haplographium delicatum. Taxonomy (NCBI): domain Eukaryota; kingdom Fungi; phylum Ascomycota; class Leotiomycetes; order Helotiales; family Hyaloscyphaceae; genus Haplographium; species Haplographium delicatum. The sequence goes on from JAPZPC010000204.1 coordinate 57,876, forward strand.
GCGGTCCTGCATATCCGTCCATTCGGAGTACAGCGCAGTTGTCCTAGTTCGACTCAACTTACACCAGTGAATTACTCCACCCGCTTCTTCCTTCTCATGATTTGTCAGATACCGTCAATCGCACCCCGGGTGGTGATCCGCTGGGGTGGGCCAGTGCTCGCGCGACATCTGAAACTTAGCCGAGCAGTTGGATGTCCTCCACCGAAAGAGTATGAAGTAAACAGCATACGATGCTTTGCGATGACTTTCGATACCCTCATCTCAGGCTCCAGCACTGCTTAGATTGGTCTTTTTCATCTTGGCCATCGCCAGTCAAAGGGGGGCATACTGCTTGACGCGATCCGGTACGACTGCTAACTTTACGATCGGGCCGGCCGACCCAGGCTTGCTCGCCGAATGGACCGCTTCAGCCTGGAAAGACCTACATCTGTTGGCTCACTGCAAGGCAAGAACGAAGATAATGATGATAATAGTTACAGTAACAACGACAACTATGACGATAAGCTCGACAACTTCAGTCATTAATATTGCAATTCGCCGGTAATTACTCGGCGGTGGATGCTGCTGAGAACAGCTTTAATTCCCCAACTAACTGCAGCGGTAAATGCAGGTGATTTTATAGCAAGATAAAAGACGCCACGGTAGCGTGAGTGACTGTTCATTATATTCATTAACCAATAGTATGCGGGGCGTCTCCCTAAGTCACGGAGTCTCCGAGCGCACATTTAGTTGTAATAAGCACAGCTTACAGTGGACTGCGAGACAACAACTTCGGATACATATCGATCCTCAAGCTCCTAGAATAGAGATCTTCCTAGACCTCCAAACGGTCCCCAGCCTAGATACTACACAAAGAGATAGAGAGCCCTTGTGCCACGTGTCCATTGCCACAATTAATGAATGCAGCTCGGAGTGATTGGAGGGCTTATAGCCTTCTCTTGACTCGACATATTAAACCCTGGGGCTTGACAAACCAGTGACTTTTACAAGTCCACTCTCCTTCATTCTCTAACTCAACATAAATTTGACGGAACACTTGTGGGATAGCTTTCGAGAGTTCGAGCAAGCTAATGTTTCTGCCAATGCAAGTTCGAGATCCTTGGCCAAACTGCAATTCATCGGCAATAAGCTTCTGCGTGTAAACTTTGGAGTTAGAGTACTCACAGAAAGAAAGTAGGCTTCGAGTTTGGTAGACGACTCTTTCCCTTCCAACCATCTCTCGGGTCTAAAAAACTCGGCGTCGTTCCCGAAGACGGCTTCATTTCGGTGAGCAACCCAAGCGTTGATGCCTACAACGACCTAATAGAGAGTTAGAACAAACTTTACGTGCTCTGGGTTTAAGGCTTGACAAGCGGCTTACTCCTTCAGGGAAAACACGACCTGCTATCACTTTCCCCCCTACTGGTATCACCCTTGGCATGATGAATCCGGTCGCTGCATGGATGCGGAGGCCTTCTTTAATGACCGCTTGCAAGTACGGCAGAGCTTGTGCCTCTGGGAATGTGATCGGATCCGAGATTGTACCCGCTTTGGCTGCAGCGTCCAACTCATCTCTCAACTTGTTCGCTGCGATGGGATTTTTGCAGAGATGGTACAGGATCGCGGTAAGCGTGATAGAGGTTGTGTCCGAGCCAGCGGCAATGTTGGTGAGAGTTGTGACACGTATATCCTTATCGGTCATCTTTTCGGGATTTTGTCTTTGCATAGCCAAGAATTTGTTAATGAAGTCGGACGGACCCTCGTCATTGATTTTCTCATATCTCCGTGATTCGAGATGGCTGTCGGCGTAGGATTCAACGAAAGCTGGTCCATTTGCAGATTTAGTCATCTTTTGAGCCGCAGTAAGCAGTATTAGAAGCCACGAGGAGTAGAGCCCAGCTAGACTCCAAACAATCGGTGCAATGCCCAGGGTTGCCATAATGCCCTGAATGTCTTCACCAGCATCCAGAAACCCGAATCGCTTAGAGAACTACCCTCATTAACATGGAAGTCTTGACCTTCGAGAGACGTGGAGAATACATACCGAGATCTTTCCAATAACCTCGAACGCGTAACATTGAAACCAATGTCCCATGTCAATAGCAACCCCAGAAGAGGCGAACTCAGACAAGCGTTGAAGAAGGATTGAGGTACATTCGTCCACATATTGTTCGTAGGACACCAGGCTTGACATAGAATACACAGACGCGACTTTCCGACGAAGTTCACGATGGCTTTGGGGATCGACTTCATTGAATAGGTTCTTAAAAGCAGGGTCTGCATGTCCAAAGGGTATATACCAGTTGGACTAAAGTTTGGGTGTCAGTAGTCATACTGATTGGGAATAAGCAAGCTGACCTTTACAAAATCCGTCCCATGCCCATAAATAACCGATACAGAATCTGGGTCGTCAATGCTGTACTGATTGGGAGCGATTCGAACCACAGGGCCTGTGATGGTAAGTTTATGGCAGGTAACCCACTCTGAGTTTTGACGGGCGTACCATATTTTTTGTGCAGAGCTATATTGGTCAAATGAAAGTCGCCTTTCCAGTACTCCCAGGTCAACCAGAGGCGTGTGTATCTTGCAAAAAAGGGTCCAGGTAGATCTCCCAAAGGATCGAAGGCTAAACCGATTATCCTTCTAGTGAGAAAGAGAACAACAACGAGCAGTACGATAAGTTTTGGTTCAATCCAGCTGAGTAATACTTGGGCAGAACCCATTTTATCGAATGAATCAGTAGTATCCAACCTCATTTTGCATAATTTTTACTCTCAAAAATTCATAAAGAGGGTGTGGGAGAATTGGAACCGTCCGCACGAGAGAGCTGAGCATCCTGCTTTTCTATAGTGATGGGATCTGAGATGGCGGACACGATACCAAGAATTCACGGCATTTCCCCTCCGCCTGGGACTGCTTTTCCCCTGATTCCCGGTTCTCCCAAGCCTAACCCGCACAGGGGGCGCTCTATATCTCGTTTGAAGAGCCCAATTTCCTCAGAGCAGCCACTCACTGGCTGAAGCACTGACCGAGCCCAATACCTAGGCTCATTAGAGTATGGAGAAAGCGGGATTTGTGGAATACCGTGATGTTGACGTGCTATCATTCCTTTCCCCGCCCCAACGTGCAAAGATTTCTCCCCACCATTTTCAACATTATTAATGTTGACAGTTCCAGCGGAAATTGACTACCCATGTCTTTGATGTCCTTCGTCTCTTCTGTGTCTAGTTAAAATCAAGAAAAGAGGGGAGAGAAGCCTTTGGACCGAGGGGGAGGTATCAAAGCCCCATTCACGCATCGTACCTCTAACAAGCTTCCGTGTATCTCTAAAGCCAGTCCACAGCCGGTGTTTGGGCGGACGCCGTGGTAGGATTCGGCCTCGCCCTAATCGGGTAGAGCGAATGCGGGGGGGACTGTGGAGTTGTCAGGTTATTGGGGCCCCAACGAGCTCGTTTGTGGGGGGTTACGTAAGATTCCCATAAGCACTAGGGGCTTGAAGCTCGCTTTCGCCCACTGTGCCGAACTATACTTGGCAGGATCCGAAAAATACTTAGTTAGTATCCGCTACGGGCTTATAGGTTACGTAGCTGCCCGTAAGCAGCAGGGCTGTGAAGGACAGGTTCAATAATAGGGGATCATGTAAGGCACAAGTCCACTAGTAGGAGAATCAGGTAGCAGGAGGGTAATCAATGGGGTATATAGTATATTCTTACTTTAAAAGTGTTCGCCCTGGAGCCGAATCCTTAGTAACAGCATGGAGCCGCGGGCCTGCCGGCATTATAATGCAATGCGCCTTAAGATAACTTACAATACTTATTAATCAATATTCCAAGTAAAGCTATTATTTAGAGTAAGAATATATTATGCTACCTTATTCATTACCCATCTACTACTAGTTCTCCTACTAGTAGACTTCTGCCTTGTATAATTATCTATTATTAAACCTGTTATTCATATTCTAATTAATTTATTCCCAATATTATGTATAACGTGGTTGTACACCGAGTCGGACACGACACCGAGTCGGACACTTTTCCCCACATTTTACCTTATTAACTTTA
>JAPZPC010000205.1:0-61731 GCA_037952705.1 Haplographium delicatum
ATACAATAATGACAATTGACACCAATTGGGAATGATACCCTTACTGACTTTCGCTGAGACCTGCGTATTCAACAATAATTAATGCTTAAAAATGCTCAGGTTTGTGTTTCCTTGTTTGCCTATGATAATTAATGCTCAAAAATGCTCAGCTTTGTGTTTCCTTGTTTGTTTATGATAATTAATGCTTAAGAATGCTTAGCTTTGTGTTTGCATAAAATGATGTTCTTAGGCTCGTACGCTCCGATCTTCTTGCAGTATTTATGTGTTCAGACATGTATCTGAATAGATTAGCTACAAACTTTTGCAAAGAATTATAAAAAGCTTGGAATAAAACTGTTCAAGTTACTAGACCAAGCTGGCCTCAAATATGCTTTGAACTAAAAAAAAATATGAGGATATACTCCCCCATTCATTAGCGTTCATTGGCCAACGTTGTGGGTCAAAGCTCAATATATATACCCTTAACTTAGAAACAAAATAAACTCCTGAGAGCCAAGTAATATCCAGAATACAGATATCTGAATAGTGAGGCGAAAGTAGAGGACAGAGATACACCTGACTAGTCTCGCCTAATCACTCTCTTCTCAATTCGGCTCCTTCCGTGTAAACCGCGTCTCTTCTCATAGATCGAAAAAATTCACACAAAAGACAGAATCACATTTCAATACCTTCTTACAAGGCACCTTCTTTGAATCTGACATTCCATATCTACCTTCTTGTTCTTTTTCAGATCCTTGATCACCAAAATATTCTGATTGCCCTGTCTTGAATGCTATTTCTGGCAAGTTGCTGTTCCGCGTCAGTTTCTTGTTTGGGCAAGCTATTTGCTTCGACCACAGAGTAAATTGACAGAGAAGAACGGTTCGCATCTAATTGTCAGGATGGATCAGCCAAACAGTTCGAAGTCACTATCAGGTATGATTACAAAGGTGGCACTGGGTGTGGGTTCTATCGCCTCTCCAGAGCTGGCTTCAAATGACTCTTCTAAGTCAGAATCAATCAGCCTCCCTCTTATAGGTCTAGGTATCACTCCAATGCCATATCCAGACTTTACGGCAACCATGGATCCGAGATTGTTAGTGGAGCCAATTTCAGACATCGATCCAAAACCAGCACCGATCCCCACCTTGGGCCAAGCCAAGGCTCTTCAAGACAAGTTTTGCCAATTTGCTGGCGAATTCAATGCTCTTCGAGCTGAATTCGCTCCTTCATCCGAATCATCGTACAACAAGTACTTCGAGTATATCTCAGGTGTTGACGACATCGGGATTGCCATCCTTAAGGGTAAAATCGAAGGATTGCATAAACATCTCTGTGGAATTCTAGGCTCTCAGGAGAAGATTAACCCCCACCTTGAAAGCTTTGACGATCTCAAGGAGGAGTTACAGGAAACCATTGACAAGACAAAGACGTTGAAGACCAAGTTGGAAGGTCGTAATGGCCACTCCTATGGTACCCCCCCACCAAATTTCCAGGTCATCGGCCCCGAAAACGATCTACAAAATCGAGGCTCAATTAAGAAAGATCATTCCTCCATTAAGTTTGTTACCATATCTAAAACTTTTGGAGCTAACGTGGCTAAAACTGTCTCCGAAATTATGGAGTATTCTACTGTCACACCTGGACGTGCTGTAGGCACATTCGATGATCCTTCTTATTATAAGCCGGAGACAGTTGTCTTGAAGACCGCTGGTCAAGTGTCTGAGTATATTCGGGAGGTTCATGAAGAAATTCAAGCCGACGACGAGGATTTCGTGTTTCAAAACGTAATTATTCAACGACAAGTCGCAAAGAACAAATTGCTCCAGGTACAAAAGTCGAAGTTGGAAGAGGAAGTCAAGAAGCTTGAGAGAGAGAAGCGTAATCTCACCAAAAAGAACACTCAGTGGATGGAATCTAACGCAGATTTGAGAGAGGAAATCAGCGAGTTACAACGCAGCCCATGGTTGCCCCCTCTCCGACGCCAAAGCAGATATGAGTTCTCGTGGGATTCTAATGATGAGCAGCAGGATGTGAAGAGACGCAAGATCTTGGAAGACAAGAAGAAGTCAAAGGGCCTTTAGCCTCCGTCTTCAGCTATGAAGAGTTGTGAAGCTGAATGTTTAAGATATTTGATGATTAACGAAAAACGATAACGAACGACTGATAATTGATAATGGAAAATTAGTGATTGAGGATTAATGAATAATGAGTGAGAGAAACTGGAGTTGGATCAACAACTAAAGTGATGCACGCTGCTATAATTTGGGCATTGCTTGGCTTGAGGTTTTCTATTGAGTTGCTTTCTATAATGATAATAAGGCGTTGAAGAATCAGCATGGTACTGAGGAGGGAGGAAGTTGCAGTAATGGTGTTTTTACTGAAGCATGTCCAAAGAGCTTTCGTAACACTTCAGTCACGATATGAAACAACATTCACGTAGAATGGAATAGAATCGTATTAGAGCCTTCGTTGCTCTCATTCCATAGAGAATACATGGCTCATCTTCCTCAAAATTCCGACTGTGGCTTTGAGAGAAATGTTTTTGTCAGTGATAATGAAGCGATTTGGATGCTTAGAGAATATCGCAAACTTTTGCCCGCCAGAGATCTACGTTTTCTGCATTTCTTTATTTTCTTTCAATGATTTGCTTTCTATCCAGCAAAGCCATTCGGTACATTTGCAAGGCCACTAGGATTCTAGAATTCCGGGCTTTACCACAGCATTTAAGATAAAAATGATACGGAGTATTCACAAGCTCTTCGTTTGCGGGAAGGCTTGTGTCGTCGACCCCTGAAATAAGCGAATGGATGCAAGCGAGGGGTTTGGGAGGCAGTCCAGCGTCTCGGTTCGGTTTACAATTTGACTAGCATTTATTAATCAAATCCTTAAGCTGCATCGAAGTTTTCACTTCAGACGACATGGCAACTTGAACAAGTACGGTTACGACGCTGGCTCGTTAGAACCTTCAGCACAATTGTGATGCATGTCACGGTTTAAAAGAGTACCAGAAAAACACATAATTTGAGGTTATGTACAAAGTTCTGAACAAACAGTCTGTAGGTAAACGCATGCCCCACGCTGGGCCAAGTGAAAATTATCAGCCTTAGACAACATCGTCTAGCGGGTATATAGACGGGAGACCGATTTGAAGAGGGTTTATTTCTGTTACCTCATGGCCGTGTCTGCTTTCCAGTTGCATACTCATGATCTTCCTGCAGCGGAGTCACCACTCCTTCATAAAACCTTTGTATAAACTCTTCATCGTTAAAATCATAAGCAAAAGTATCAAAACTACAGCGGATACACCTCGCTACAGCTTTTGCATAATTCGGCAGCTCTCGCAAAAGGATCTCATCCGCGAGCCTTGTCGCTATCGAGAACTCGGTCATGCTATCTTCTTTCCCTTGTTCGTTTAGATCGCTGGGTGTTTGTAAGGATATAAGTGACTGGCCCGATGAGAGCCCAAGCAAAGCTATTCCAAGTGCGAACACTGTTTCGTTTTTCACGAAGCGGCGTTATTTCTTTGATGCAGGGGTGGGTGCTGTTGGAGTGAAACTACTTGAGACGTAGAGATGATTGACAAAAGAAGCACTTTCTTTAGGTTGTAGAAAATGGATATCTTTGGTATCCCAGTGCCGGTTGAGCCAAGGTGTGTCGTGAAGTTGGAGGACGGTGAAGGCTAAGGTTAGGGCGACGATGCATCTACAGTAGTCAGTTGAAATGCCGGAATAAGAAGTGAAATCGCGATTGGGTGACTACTTTTCCCTAGTTGCGAAAGACGGCTTCCTTTCTCCACACAAGATTTCTTTTAATGAAATGGATTCTGTGATCTGACTTTGAGCTCCGAGTCCGGGCAAACAATATATATTATGTTGCCAAGGCTGGTCTTCGAGGAATCCAAGACAGCGTTCAGACTGGGCTTCTTGCATCAACAATTCGCACAAACGTTCTATACTAAGGGAGAAGGGCGACGGTTCTCGAGACGTTTGCGATGTCGGCGGCACGCGGGAGATAGTGACTGAGGGGGCGAAGCGTGCGGTTTTTTTTATGTGGATGTGATCGATTGGGGCTTTGACAGAAGAGCCGCACTACACGATTAGTAAGGAGTATGTGCAGTGTAATAGACAGAGGCTTACGGCGAAGTAGAGCACTCCAATGATTCGATTTTGACGTTTCGCCAACCCCAAGGCAGAGACTTCGATATAAATGGATCCTTCTGAAATGGCGATTTGCTTTTAATATCTGCGTGTAGCAATACGCCTGTGTACGAAAGTCGGATCAGACACCGCCATCGATTAAACATAAATATATCTCGAGAAGCTCTAGAGACACTGAATGATATACCACTGCACATCGTAGGTGAAGAGCGCGAAAAGGGTGAAGATACAAACCATTATATAAATCAATATCAAATCAACGAGGAGATTGAACAGAGACGGTTTAGGGCGGTATACCGTGCGGTTGATGGGAATGGGGCAGAATTTGTGAGTCTCTTCTATCAAATCCAGTTGGCAACTTGAGGCTGATAATTGGTGGTCTGGGCAATCAAAGAGTTCTCAAAAGTACTGCTAAGAAGCCATAATATTTCGTATGAGGTGAAGAGATCAATTGCTGCTATGAAGAAACTCCGCCATCCTAACCTGGTGGCGCTCATCGAGTTGGTGGATAATCCTCAAGAGAACTCTTTATATATGGTCTTCGAGTGGTGCAATAAAGGTGCGATGGGGAAAGTTGGATTGCAAACCAGAGAAGTGCCATATCCCATAGAGGCTTGGTGGGGTTGGTTTCGAGACTTGATTTTAGGGGTTGAGTACCATGAGTTCAAGGCCCATCTATTATATTTTCTTGATTATGCTAACGTGTACAAGTTCACTCAAAGTGGATTACACACCGAAATATAAAGCCAAATAATTTCCTTCTTACAGAAGACAACGTTCTCAAGCTTAGCGAATGTCGGCTTGGTGAAATATTCGGGAGAGATGATGAATTTGCTGCATTATCCGCCTTCCCAGCTCCGGGATCTATCGTTCTTGAACTCCGCGATGTGTCAAGGGCGAAAGTTGCAGATATCTGGTCAATGGGTGCTACTCTATACTACCTAATATTTAGTAAAATACCAATCAGGCATAGGAGTGTTCCCGAGCTATATCAGGCAATCAGGAGAGACCAGCCCGATTTTCCGATCAATCAAGATCCAGATTTGATAGACTTGATGAAGAGCATCTTAGAAATGGACCCAGAAATAAGAATTAAAATGGCCGAGTTATGGGTAATTGCTTCTTTATCCTTAAAGTCTTCGAGTATACAAATGCTAATGAGTTTGAAGGAACACCCGTGGGTTACTAACAAAGGGCTTCGACCTCTGATTTCGGCAGAGGAGAATACAGGCGAATTGATGGATCCACCCACAGAGATTGAGATCAATCATGCTGTTACTTATAATATGAGAAATAACTTCACTGTGGTTTGTTCTTTCCTGCTTGTCTTTGTAACAACCTAAATGAGCTAACTTGTTGAAGATGAAAGCAGTCCAGAAATTCAAGAAATTGTTAGAGAGGAAGCAAAAGAGACTATCTAGCCAAGAGATAGTATCCTCCAGGGGATCTAGCGCCTATTCAAGTTTCTAATCTTTTGATAACATCCATACCAAACCAGGCAAGTGACGAATGGATTTCCAGCTTGTGCCAGCTTGTGCCAGCTGGTTGAGTGGGCCCTTGATCGACTCTTTCATGTTACATAGAACTTAGCGGTTGAGTAACCAAGCACCTTTTGGCTTGTAGTTTAATAGGTTTCTTCTTTTAATATAATCAGAGAGTGGTTTTATAGATATAGAAAAATGGAGACATATTGTAGAAACAGTAAGATTCTTACAAGTTTAGTGCTCTAATTTTAATAGAAGGATACTAATGTACAAAAAGAGGTATCTTTGAGGAGCTGAGCTGCAGATAGACGGGACTCGGGAAGATAACAGAAACCCCTGATAAGAACAGTATGTACTAGGTCACGCTCAACTTTACTCATGTTTGGTCGTAGTCGGTCTATAAAGGCATCGAGGGGCTCGGGTTCGAGGCGTGGCTGTCCTTGACCATACCATACGTCATCGCTCTCACCAGCGTTATATAGACCTTTCCAGTGCTGAGGTAATGGTCCTAGCTTATCAACTATTGAATCCATTACTGTTGGTGCACCAACGCCCATAAACGGGCTATAACCTAAGATAAGCTGGGCCAAAATGCATATAAAACTCCACATGTCGCTTGCAGGTGTCGGGTTCATGTTATGAAAGCGCTCTGGGGCACAGAATATGGCAGGAGCCTGAAGCTTTTGACTAACTGAGGTGCCTGTCCGAATTGTCAGCCCGAAATCGACTAGGTAGATAGTGTCCTGGACGAAGCTCTCGGGGATTGCTGTTGCCTTAACAAGCTCCGCCTGCCATCCAGGGTAAGGTATATCGCAGCCAGTAGGTGCGTATACGTTCATCTTCTCCGGCCAGCCAAAATACTGGTACTTTTGGTTGGTATTAAGGTTGTCCATAGAGGTAATACCCCACATAACATTGCCCAAGCTTAAATCTACCACGTGAAGTTAGTATCTACACTAAAAGCTCTAGATAGGAAGGTTTGTATACCACAGTGTACAAAACCATTACTATGTAGATCCTCCAAAGCTTGTAGCAGCTGCTGTGCAGCAGACATCCGGGCGGCCATCGTCGCCAGTCGTAGACGACTGTTAAGGCTATGGCCATATAAAGGCAGTACCAAGACCAGGTGATCTCCTTTATGGCCCCTTAGATGGAAGAAGTCCTGGTAAAGAACAAAACGAGAGGGATTTGGAGTAGAGCGGCGGATCTCGTGTTGTATCTGAAGTTCTTGTCCTCCCACAGCTCCGGCAATAGTGATCTTCAGAGCAACACTTGTCCTTGTCTGTATGTCGCGGGCCATCCAGACAGTAGAAAAGCCACCGTAACCAAGTTTATGCTCTACACGGTATCTCTGGTTAAAGACTTGGCCTATACAGATCGGGAAGTATGGAGAATCATCAAAATATCGCTCCATGGGCTCGGACGTATCCTCGATCTCACACTCATTGTCTGAATCTGCATAATAGCCATAGTCGAGTGGCTGTCCCTCCCTATCCTGAAGAGACATGATTACTCTTAGATCAGAATTATTGTAATAAGACACAGCTTGGCTGTCTGTACTAGATGTAGGACTTTGTTAGAAGGACCTGATAGTGTTTTAGCACAGTGACACGCTAGTGTTGGTTAAGCGAGATATATTTCTATTATTCCAAATTTTGCCTGCCTTACTAACGTGATACCCAACCCGGAGTTGGAGCCTAAAATAACCAGTCTACTAGAATGTTCTCCTACAAGAGAGGTCTTTCAAATGGCCTCTAACCGCCATCCAACATGAGACCGGCCAGTAGCTCCTTAGTAGATCGGCCGTAAACTTAATCCCTGACAGTAGTAATAGTACTGAGCCGCAACCCCCTTTTGAAGACTGAAAAATTGCCCTGGCCTCACAGGAGCTGTTTATCGCGTGGCTAAGGGGATATAGCAGTCAAAGCTTAGGGGCCTGGGACTATACCCTATAGTAGTCGGATATCATCTAGTAGAGTAAAACAGCACTGGTAAGAATTACTAAATATATAAGCCCTAGATCCTCGGGTACCTTATTATGCTATCCTCACAACTCCTCTCTCTTTATCTAGAGTTTCCGGGACGAAATCTATGGTCGTAGAACGAATAGCCCTACACACCCTTTACACCTTATCTTTTCACTTTAAGCCATATCTGCGTATGTATATCGTCTCGGCGATAGCGAGTACGAGAGTGACGTCTCGGGTATTCGGGTTCGATGGCAAGCAGCTAGTATAACGAAGTTAGAAGCGGCTGTTACTGCTAGTCAAGTACCTATGGCAATGTTAAAGGGTCTTAGTGAGCATTTTGTATGGCAGTGTGTCTGGCGGCTTGGGGGTTCATCGGTTCTTATTAGGTATATTATAGACTCTTATAACTTAAATACTAGAGTCAGCCTGCTAATATTTGTCTAGAGGTCCGGTTCACGATGCTAGTATCGATAGTAGAACTGGAAATGAATGTAAGGATTGCAGTTAGCAGCTATACTGTGAACTAACACGTAATCAGAAGAGCATACAATATATAATTTCGAGGCATGTCGAGCAGTAGAGGCTCCGGCGATCGAGGGGGGAGTGTCGAAGTGAGAGGTACAAGCGCGAGCGCAGTAGCATCTCACCCCTTATAGGCGATTATCCCACCTTCCATGGTTTAGTACAATAATACTATCCCCTCATATATTATTTCTAACCTCCTTTTTGAATGATAATTATAATTTCGCACCGCAGTCTCGACTGCCCCCTTAATTAGTAAAGATTGTACTCCGCCTGGAGATATAGCCAAGAACAGAATGATTCTAGACTTTTATAGGCAATTTATCAATTAGCTTAGCCCCGGCCAATGCAGCATGTCGTAGCCTTAGAAGTGGAGTTTATAAGTAATAAATGGGGTGTAGTAGAAAGTTTCTGAGTGCTTGATTGGTGGGTTTACCCTAAACCAATACAACATGGCATAGCCTTAGAAGCGGCGTTGCAGATAATACATGGGAGGTATGGCAGGGTTAGGTGACATTGGCTTCACGTACAACACTTGAAAGGTTTCTTTCTCCGAAGTTAGCGGTGCGCCTTTCCGTTCTTACTCCTTCATTTCTCAGCCCCGCCTTCATTCCTATTGCTTGCCAAGACGCTAGCACGCTGAAATATTGGAAAGTGGCGCTGAGAAAGAAGCTGAAAGGAAGAAAACCGTTAAACTGCCAAATTCTCCGGCTCCAAGGGTAGGAAGGAGATACGGCAGTATAAAGTAGTATTACAGTAATAGGCGAAATCGGCCTAACATTCAAAGACTTTAATATTTAAGTTGACCCATATTTTCCAGGCTGGACTAGTACTGTTATAGCTCACAATATTTCACTCTGCATGAGCTTACCTCCCCTGCTCCAGCTTGAAATACTGATGTTTGCCCAAGGATTCGATTCCTTCACCAGACATCGACGGTAGCTCGTGTTTGGTAAAGCTTTGCTGCAGCTCTGGATTATCAAATAAGGCCAGATATCCCAGAGATACAAGCTCTTTTTCTCCCTGCCGTGCACCACCGTCCATCATGCATTGAGCGACTCCTTTGTTGTCTCCTTCGCACCAGCAGGCCGAATCAATCCCACTGTGACGCACTCCACATCTTCACCGCCATAGTCCTTAAGGTTGACAGTAGTCTTTAACATTTCTTCCCAGCCGAACTTCTTGTACAGGCCTACTCCTGAGGGGCTGGCCTCGATAAAAGTTGGCAAACCCCTCTGATCGATTTCCTTTAGTCCTTCCCGTAGTAGTGCGCTGCCGATGCCGCGCCGCTGCCCCTCGGGCACAACGGTTAGTAGAGCCATGTAGGCGAAGGGCTGGTTGCGCTCGCGAAAGTATTTAAGACGCCAGCGGCGTAAAGCTCCGAGAGAGGCTTCATAGCACTCCAAGTGTACCTCTGGTGAGGGATCGCCCCATGGGATATTTTGCGTTGAAGTTTGAGGGTCGTCAACCCAGAACCACACGGCAACGCCCAGGATTGGTCCGCTAGGATTCTCCGCGTCAACAGCCTTATGGAAGACGAACTGTGGAGTAGCCATGCGCTCCAGGTGCTGGGCCACGCGCTCCTCTTTCGGCTGCTGTGGGACATTAGGCCGGTTAAAGCAGAATTCTATTAGTGGATCGGGTCCAAATGCTTTCTTAACGACCTCCATCATTTCTTCCACCCCCTTAGACGTTGCCGTGATAGGCGAGACTGCGACTGGCATAGTGGTCATAGCGGCGTCGTTTAGGACTAATCGCTGGCTTTCGGATATAGGAATGTGAGTATGTTTAGACTAAAAGCAATTAAAGATGATAGGAGAAACGATCATTAACCCTTTTTGGAAATTTAGCACTAGGATCAATATATGGAAAGAAGAAGAAGAATAATATTCGGGGAAAGCAAAAATTTGATGACAATCAAGGACAGAATCTACCGTCAGTCAATTAAATTTTTTTTTTAAATTCCTTTCTCTATTTAGCTGCCTAATCTAGCGCTATGTACGAATTAGAGAAATGTTATCTACAGACCCGACTAACCAGATGCAGGGCACCTACGAACGAACCAATCACAAACGAAATTATAGAATCAAAATTAGTACTAAAAATCAAAATCAAAATCAACATTAAACCTCGTGTGTTTTTGGCCCATGTACCAATTGTCTTCCTTGTTTGCGTCCTGTGCTTACTGTGGTTTGCGGAGAGCCGTTCCTCCCAGTAGACTTGTTCTGAATCCCGTAGCCAGATTACCTGCCTTTTCTTTCCTTTTGACAACACCGTTCTCCTCCCCTCTCTATCTCGGTTCCTCTTTTTAGGAGGTCTGTTCTGTCTCGCCGTAGGTTCTACTAAACTAGTCTAGCAGGCGTGAGCTAATCATAAATCTTACTGCTTTCCCAGCCAAGATCGCGTCCGTAAGTACTGTTCTCACGTCCGATACCATAGGAGACTGAAAGTATGTGCTCCTTTGGCGCTGGTAATTTGGTCACTCTCCGAGGATGTGTGCTACCGTTTGTCTTGCACGTCTACATTCGCAGTTCGAGCTCGTGGTTGCTTTGATTGTGTGGAGGTATGCTGTCAGGCCTATCTTACCTGTCCGTATTTGGACAAGAAGGGAGGCCATGTATTCGGGGAGCCCTTTGTAGAGTTTAGTTAATGTCTTTCCCACTTCTGGTCCCCAAACCGTCAGCCATGGTAGAGTCAACGCGCTGCCTAAAGGTGCTAAAAATTAGTTAAACCTCAGGCACAACACTCATGTCTTCCCCGTGCACGTGACACAGTAGAGCAGCGAAGTGATTAAATCTTTAGCAATCCGCATAATCGCTGGAGTAGGAGAGGTAAGCTAATGTAGAGTTTACATACTGCCAGTCATGATGGTAGTAGACACCCTGGGGAAATGTGGGTCAAATTAAAGTTTTAAATAAAGTTGATCGGGCAGTCAGT
Source organism: Haplographium delicatum (assembly GCA_037952705.1). NCBI lineage: Eukaryota > Fungi > Ascomycota > Leotiomycetes > Helotiales > Hyaloscyphaceae > Haplographium > Haplographium delicatum. Next base: position 11,053 of record JAPZPC010000205.1, read on the forward strand.
GAGGGAGTGAGAAAATCGATACCAGGTTAGTAAAACAATCGTTACTGCAATAGGTATTATGACGCACTACTACTACCCCACAGCTTCTTTCGCTGCTGTGGAACACGGTACATAAGTGCCGGGAAGTTTTAAGGGTGATCAAGCTAGTCTCGCCAATTGGTGTATCGAACAGCCCGCTAACTTATACTCGGATCATCGACTCGTGAATGGGGGTCACTACACCGAGATTGGAATTGTAGTAAAGATGAAGCCGAACTAATCTACAGAAAGGCACGCTCATTAATTTTACACTGATTCAACCAGTGTGGTGGTATATATACATAGAGAGGTGAAGAAAATTGTAGGTACAAATCTGTACATGCTCTAAAAAAAAGATCGCTCAAAATGATGCCATATAGTGTGGGTAAATTATTCCCGCCCAGGGGATCGATTAGAAAGTATATACTTTTGAAATCCAAATCAGCCAATACACCAATCGCCCGTCTCCCGCTAACCCATCCAATCCTATTGTCCAAACATCGTAACGATCGTCGTAAATTCGTTCAGGAGCGTTGAGCAGAGGATGATATGTCATCGAGAGAAGTTTAAGCAGCCCCATATGGCGTGTGAAATGAACAGATGTCCTAATCTGCTAGCCAAGAGGGGAGGGGCTGAAGTTAAACTACAATCTGACCACCAAAGCTTTGCTGGTGATTCTCGTAGGCTTCTGCGGATTGTCCACTTTTACGTATCCATCGTCGTCCGCTTTGTAATTTGTGTTCAAGATTGGATCGTTGGTCAGTGTGAAGCTATTTAATGGGTGATGTAGCCAGAATCACGGAGACTGGAATGCATATATAACTAGGAGGAATTGATAGGTTGGTTCATCAAGGGATTTCGAGCCGCAGAAGTTCGTGGCGTCTAGGACATAGCGCCTCCTCGTGGGATACCGCGTATTTCCTGAAGATGCTGTTCTTGGTAGATTGTGATGGATTCGCGAGCCTCGCTTCAAAATTTCCCTCCAGCCCGGTTTCGGTCATGATCTGTGGAGAACTTATTAGAGTTAACCTTGGCTATATTTTTCGCATCCATACTCCATACGTATGGGTCTCCAAGGTTGGTTCAGCCCCATATGGAAGACTCCAAACTTTGGTGACGAAGCTGGAGGTAGCGGATATTGAAGAAGTGTTGTAGAGTTTGGCAATGCCAAGTTGCTGTAATAGTGCTTCGAAGAGGTCTGGGAGCGCTCATTCTGCACTGCGACTGCACCGTTTGAATATTGGTGGTTGGGTGAGACGTATTCTGGATAAATGTCACTTGAATTCAAAGCGAAAGGCCCAGCACTCGGCTCTGATACGCTCCGATGATTCGATGGTTGAGTATTGAAACCTTGACCTTCAGACGGCAGAAAAAATTGATTTGGTGCTACAGCTTTCTGCATTGTGGACTGTTGACCATCTATAGGTGGATTTTCTCCGTCATTGTTATCTATAAGTACAAAATATTGCGAATTCAAGTCATTTTCGAAAGTACTAGACTGAAGAGGCGGCGAGTAACTAGCTGGATTTTCTTCGAAACTCCGGCTTCTTTGGTGAATGTCGCAGCCGAATTGTCCGGCAGCTGCCACCAGAGAGTCACGCCTTGCTGGATGTCCTTCCCCAGGGGCTTGCTGTGAAAGGCTAATTTGGCGGTACTGAGAATAGTCTTGCTGATGGGTCTGTTGGATTACCCCGGCTGGTAATTGTGAGGCGTTTCCATACTGATCCCGTGTAACATGTTGCCGGTGTTGTGAACTGAATTGTCCAGGCGAAACCTGCGAGGCTATAGTGTTGGGTTGGTTTGGGGGGGCACCTTGCCTGCTCAAGCCATTGTTATCTACAGAGGAAGTATGTTGAAATGAGACAGCTGCTGGATATTGATGCAAACCTTGCTGGAAAAAGGCAGGAGAAGCGGCATCTTGGAGCTGCTGATTTTGAAGACTTGCTTGGTGTGGAAAGCTAATCGACGCCTGAAAGGAACGGGAAATTGATGCTTGCTGGATTCTGTAGTTTGGGGCATAATTTTGCTGGTATTGTGGATGGAGAAGAACTGGATTTGTCTTGGAGTGGTGGCCAGCTTGTTGTTGCTGCTGATAGGATATGCCGCTCTGTCGTAGTCGATGATCATGGAGGTTTGTCGCATGGTCTTTGAACGGCCAATCCGAGAAGGTCCGCTGATACCATCCCTTCACTGTATTGAACTTGTTCCTGTATGAATACGTCAAAGCCTGATCTCTTTCCTGAGGCATGGCAGAAGATTTACTAACTTCTGCTTGAATTCTCTCCATGCCAGCGTGGTGCAGATTTGCTGCGGTGTGAGACCCTCCTTCCGCAATCTTATGGCTTCCGGTTCCAACTTCTCCCAAATAGCCTCGAACTTGCTCATGATAAAATTGGTTATAGTTGCAGTTGGAGAAAGAGCGGGTTAGAGATCGATATTGGAGGCGGAAATGTGCTGCGCATCTGGTTCGCAGAAAGAAGGGATTGTTAAATAGTGAGTGATGCCGGAGAAGTGTATTGACAAGTATGACTACTGTATTCTCCGGAGGGCTAGCTACTACATGCTGTATGCCCATCGACAATTTCTGACACCTGGGAAACGGAATATTCGAGTATTCGAGACGCGCCCATAGCAATCGCGATTTCCTTTGACGCGCAGGTAGTACAGCATTGCTTTTCTCAAGCGGTGCTGTGCTGTGGTTGAAATGGATGCTGGGGCCCCTTAGTGGACGTAGCCAGGTAAGAAACGGCGAGGCTAAGATATTGGACTGAAGGCTGATTGAACGCAAAGCCTCTATCTGCAGGAAAGGGGGCAGAAGATTGAAGGGCCAGCAGGAGAGGGTGGCGAATAAGGGTCCGGTCACGATAGCCTCAACATCCTGTAATCTGGAGCAAGGGCAAGCGAGCACCACCTCACTTCACTCCGAGTGAAGTGGACCTGGTCATTCTAAGCCGTGTGTGAAGCTTCAAGTTCGGTGGCCTGCTATGCATCGTCATTATTGTCGGGTGTGCCCGACGAGGCTGGGCCAGGGTTGGGCACACGACACGTCAAGCGTGTTCGACCGTTTTGGGGAGGACGATGGGACCAGCCTAGGGCTCTTTGGACCGGAATATAAATAGAATCATGCCCCTTTTCCGATAATGGGGTCCGCTGCTGGCAATATGACCGTACCGTACTGTGAATCGAAATGACTGCAGTTCATTCCTCGTCGTTGGAAGGCCCGCGCTGGCAGGAGTGGCAGAATGTGAAATTGCGAGAAATGGAGGTGGGAGAGATATGACAGAGGGAGAGGGAGAGGGGGAGAGAGAGCGCGAAAGAGAGCGAGAAGCGAGAGAGAAACCAACGACACCATACCCACACGTGCCTCATGTGCCCATACGGAGAGTTGGAAGCATGGATGGAACCCCATACGTGAATTGCCTATGGAAATATCGAAAGGGGTTAGAACCTAGAACGTCGACCCCCCCCCGAGCCCTGGCCGGTAGCGCCTTCCATGGGGGCCATCAGACCCCTGATCCATCGGACATATCGGCCCCCACAGACCCGCCAGCGCATCTCCGGTGCTGTATTCTCCCTGCGCTAATGCATGATCCCGCCAACGATCTTCGGCCCAAGCCGCTCAGGAACTAGTTCTACCAGTAGCGCCTTGGTTTTTTCCACAACCTGAGCGAAAAGAAGAGCCAAAAGTTCACTGGGACTTCACTTCCAACCCAGCGTCGTATGATCGCCCTACAGCACTGATCAGATCTGGACACCCGAATCCCGGTACGTAGAGGCCGTTGGGGGTAGGTCCATCCCTTTCGATCTTCATGGTTCTAGCTCGCTGCAGATGGCGCGATATAGCTGCTCTCCAGGTTCAAATTTCTACGAGCCTTCAACATCACATCAGTGTTTACTGTGCGGATGCACCCCAATGAAATTCTTCTGTTGTTTCATGGTGCGATATGGCGGTTTCATATTTTCCATGGCAGTAAATGATAGGGAATGTTTTTCCGTTCACATCTTACACTCTTGTCTATTTTCGCTTTTCCGCAGCCGTACTCCCATGCCCCCAGACTTCACTTCGGACTGAAGTAGAATCCTTTACCCAGCCTTGTTAAGTGTAATATCTTCTGAAGTAAAGATGAAGTTCATCATGCCGCTTGCTTCACGGGCTACATAAAGACAATGACTTCCACAGCCCAGAGCACCGTACTTTCTCTCTCTCCAAATATCACATTTCAAACAGCTGTTGCACCTTCAACTATGGTAGTAACTCAATCTCAATCCGGTCTTATGCTGCCAGTACGCCTTGCTCCCTGAAACTTTTTCCATTCTTCGAGACAGGAGACAAACAATTCCACACCCCCACGCTCCCCGAAAGGTATTGCTACGCCGTAGCTGTAGCCACCACTGCCACCACCGTTTTTAGCCACAATACTGGGATTACCGATTATTACCAAATCAAGATGACAAGTGAAAAGAATTCCAATAACGGCAGAAATGATCCTAAGCTCGAATTAAGGTTGGAGGATACTTCCCCCTTACCACCAAACAATGACCCTAAGCTCCGATCAAGGTTAGAATACTCTTCCCCTTTACCACCGTACAAATATCCTAATTTCGAATCAAGGCTGGAGGATACTTCCCCCTTGCCACAAGACAATGATCCTAAGCTCAGATCAGGGCTGAAAGATACGTCCACCTTACCACCAGTCGATGACCCTAAGCTCGGATCAAAGTTGGAAGACACTTCCACCTTACCCCCAGACAGTGGGCCTAATCTCGGATCAAAGTTGGAGGATACTTCCCCCTTACCACCAAACAATGACCCTAAGCTCGGATCAGGGCTGAAAGATACGTGCACTTTACCACCAGACAATGATTCTAATCTCGGATCAAAGTTGGAAGATACTTCCACCTTACCACCAAACAATAACCCTAAGCTCGGATCAGGGCTGAAAGATACGTTCCCTTTACCACCAGACAATGATTCTAATCTCGGATCAAAGTTGGAGGATACTTCCACCTTACCACCAAACAATGATCCTAAGCTCGGATCAAAGTTGGAGGATACTTCCACCTTACCACCAGGTGATGATTCTAAGCTCAGATCAAGGCTGAAAGATACTTCCCCCTTACCACCAGGTAATGACCCTAATCTCGGATCAAAGTTGGAGGATACTTCCCCTTTGCCACCAGACAATGGCCCTAAGCTAGGACCAAAGTTGGAAGATACCTCCACTTTACCACCATACAATTATCCTACGCTAGGATTTAGGTTGGAAGAAATTTCCCCCTTACCACCATACAATTATCCTATGCTAGGATCAAGGTTAGAAGACATTTCACCTTTACCATCATACAAGGATCCTAAGACTAATACGCCAGCAGCTCTATCCCCCCATCCTCGCCGTCCCGAAATCCAAATCAATATCCATCCTCTACCACTGCGACAGTGGGGACCCAAGATACAGGGCCTAGATCTGCTGACGTCGAGTTCACACCTAACAACGGAGAGTCAGGATCAAAGGAGACTCAACTTCGGGGAGTGGGGGCTTGGGCGAGTAATAGGAGATAAGGATATGGGCCAATTTGAGCAACTGTAAATAATTGCCGTCACTGGATCTGATGCGGGGTTTGAATTATGACCTGCCTTCCGCGTTGTAATTTGCCTAGGCTCAGTCTACATAGATGAGCAGGAGGAAGTTCGAAGTTTTCTATAATGAGTAATATTACTCAGGATTGCTACCGAGACAGCGCTATAAGTGAAGCATAAGTCTAAACAAGATATTATGCCCATAATATGGGCGAAGTTGAAACTATTGGAATAAGTTGAGAACATTAAAACGGATGGAGAGGAACTCTTATAGACATTTTCAAAGCACTAGCTTCGTGAAAAGAAAAAGAAAAAAAAACAGCAGTGTTCGAAGGTCAAGAGCTAAACTGAAGTGGCAGCGTACCTAGATTTAGTTCACAAATCGGATAGAGTAGAGTTTATAACTAAATAGTCCTTTAACCATGGCACTGGTACCTCGGACCCGGGATGATTCCCAATCAAGCGCAGTGCCTCAATTGAGTAAAGCTTTATACCTAAATCGGCGGCCGAACTCGGATAGGCAGCACACCTGAATGTAGTTTATACCTAAGCGCTATTTTCAGGTACCATGGTCGCTGAATCCACGTATTGTCTTGGAAGGATGTTCGTTCATTTTTCAGGTTGTTTTTAAGCCTAAGTATACAAAACGACAATGTTCTATCAAGGTAGTTTGGTGGCCAGGAAACTTCGTCTTGCGATTCTGGTTCCCAATAGTGGTGAAGCTCAACAGAAACAGGCTAGCACCTGTGATTTCAATGACAATCCCGATTTCTATAGTTTAGAAACTGGTCTCAGTGTCTAGACTAGTGGGCCTCGGGTTGCCTCGTTTATGGATCGGATCTGAAAGACGCTGATATTATAGGCGAAACCAGACTTTGGCACCCACTTCTAAAAGGCGAAATTTCTATTATATCCTCGCTAGACATATCCTTAAATAAACTACACTTTTACTGACATTGTTCTCAGAAAACCTATCACACCGGGCACATAATAGTCAATATATAATAACATGTCCCTTATTCCAAGCCCAATCTTTGAAGAATTTAGGATCCCCGAAACATTTCTGGCAAGCATCTACGGGGACAATAAAGATATCGTCACCAATTTGAGCACTTAACGTCGAAGCTGCAAGCCTTCCAAGCCAGTTGCCAGAAGACCGCACAATAATAGCATTATCAGGGCTATCCAAAAGTTCGGACCAGCTGTCGGCAATACTAAGCTTTTTCTCCTTGGGAGGCTTGCGCTTAGATTTATTCGGTTGCGGCCATCGCGTGGAGAATGTAGTAGTTATATGAGGGCATTTGTTAGCTAACCGAATAACTTTATTGCCAGGCTGCTCCAAAGCTTCCAGGACATTCACATCGGCGACCCATACTGAGCGGTCGTGTATGGAAACAACAGCTTCTTGGAAATAGGTATGGAGATTCATGGAGCCTTCGTGCGTGGTGGTATATGGAACTCGGTATTCAGTTAATGAAAAAAGGAGCGATGTGCCCTCAAATGAATTCACTGCTTTACCATCGTAAATCTCGTGGTTGATTAAATCCCACTCATCGACTTTGGCTTTCCGTACCATAGGATGAGGCGGTGGTATGAGCAATGACAAGCCTGCCTTACCGATATCCCCAAGAACCCGCGTGATCTTCTGTGGTGCCAGCAATTCCGACGGGTCGGATATGAGCGCTTCTGCAATATACAAGGAGTCACTGACTGACAACGCCATTGCTTTTTTTATTTCTGCCGGATTGAGATCAATATCTCCGCTCTCCATATAAGCGATGCAAGAAAACGCTTCGGCTCTTTTTAAGTGGGGCGAACGGTACCAAGGGAGGTCAAACGATAGATCAGTAATCCATTTAGCTTCAAGAAGAGGCCTTGTTGTTATATTCATGGAAATTTTGGCGTGAGGAAGTCCCTTATACAAGTCACCTATAGTGCCTAGTATCTGTAAGGACGTCCAGTCTGCGTCGTCTTTCCAATTAAATGCTGAGAAGAAAGGTTTAAGGTCAAGCTTGTCCTTTTTGAGATTATCTTTAATCTCATTGAAAGTAACAGCTCTTAACCATTTGCGTGCCAACTTTCTGATACCGCTTTTCCCCATGCCATCATCTATGCAGTATAAGGCAGCACAATCCGGATCTCCATAGAAAAAATTGTATTTAGGAGTTGGAAAATGGGGCTCGGATTTTGAGCAGAAACAAGAGCTAAAAGAATTGTCCGGCTTGATCAAATCGTTTACCGGAGTGAAGATGAGACTACTTTCTGGCTATTCATCTATCGGTAGCGATTGTATACGGTAGTAATGTCTCAGCAGTCGGGGAATAAGTATGTCTGGAAATAAGTTAGATCACCAGAAGTAACGGTCTCGATTTCTTGTAATTTAACTAATTTTCTAGGATAATTTAGTTCGGGGCAGGTATACCATTCGGCCAGGTACTGTATACCTGCCCCCTCGCCTCCCGTTCTGGCCGACTCGCTTATTCCCTTATTGGTACGATTGTATCCAGAGTGCAGATATCGTTTGGGAATCGTTCCGGTAGCAGCCGGAGATCGCTCCCAGGTTCGATGCTACCTTGCTTTCCCAAACAAGTTATAAGGCTTAGCTCTCATTCTTCTTACAAGGTACATCCATGTTTGAACTGGATCACTAATTGTCACGTGACCCACACTGGGGTATTTACATCCCCCCGCGCGTAGCCTCTCTTCCATAGATTCAACCACTTAACCTTCCATCTTCCTGGTTGAGCTCCTGTGTATTCACATACACCGATACTAATTTAAATAATAATTGCGACAATGGTCGGTCTCGTAGTTAGAAGTAAAAGGTCAACCTCTGAGCAACTCTATTGTACACGCTTGGGCGTGGTAAGGCTGCGAATAGGTAGGAACCATAGAAGATAGACGAATTTTCGTGGAAATAACTGGTATATACTACTTGAAAGAATTATATGGGAGTAATGTATGTACAGAATAGAAAATACGGTCTATGTAGTAACCCGGGACGGAAAATCGCAAACCTAGCACCAGTGTCTCTACGCCTGTATAACAGAATGAATGGGACACGGGATAAAAAGACGATGTGCGGTATCTCTTGTAGAGGGAAGAGGAAGGAAGGACGAGAGCTCTCTAGGATACATTGTGGGCTGCCTGAGGCCCCAACAGCCTGGCTCATCGCCTCACAATATTAGAACTAACTAAAGATTTGCTTGAGGGGTTTAGAATAGTTTTTCTAAAAGTATTACCTAGGACACTATATAAACCCTATTTCTATTCCTAAAAAGATAATCTAGAATATTAAATAACCACTAGAGATCCTCGATAATTATATACGCGTCCCGTGGCGGTTGAAGATTGTTCCATAAGTATGTGCTAAGTTTTAAAGAAGGGTTATACATTCTAATTCATAGGCTTACGATGGGGCCCCTATAACGTCTAAACTAAATTTTCGAATTTGACGCAGCTACTTTCCATTTCCGTCTTTGGACCTAAGCAGATTCTTCCTTAAACCGAGTCGTGGGTTGCAAACCCTGAGGCATCTATAATTCTAACACGCTAATCCACACTTTCCATGGGGTACTGTAAGGGGTAAGATACCCCGCAAAAATCTTAAAGTTACTCAAGCTACCAACAGCTCGGTAAGCGGTAGATGCATGTGCCCCAATTGAGGAATATTTCCTGTTCAGGCAATATTTCTTGATCTGGGTACCTGCATGAATAGGGCGCCAATGTTTCCACTCCACGCAAGCACTGAGATGGGATCCGGCTGCTGTCGTGTCGCAATTATGCAATGATCTGATGCATTCTTATTTGCCAATATCTGATATCCTTTTCGGTATGGATCCTGGCCAGATTGTTGCTCCCATCTCGGCCTCGGATTGTACGCCCAGATAAATGTCTGATGAAGTGTTCATTTATCATCTCCCAAAATTGTAGAGTTCGACATTGCAGATTTTCCGATCAAAATGGAAATTATCGATCATGGAAATGCGAATATGTGTCAAGATGAGGCCTTCAGTGTCAATATCAGCATTAGCGAATATTGCATTAAAGGCTTCACTTCGTCTTTGGGTGTCTCTAACTATTTGGGAATCCCTTACGCTCAAGTTCCAGCCCGCTTTCGACAAGCTCTGTTGACCGAACCCTCACAGCTAAAGGGCGTTCATGATGGGAGACAATACGGCCCACGATGCCCGCAACCGACCGACGTGCCAAGAGTATGGAGACAACATTTATATGACCACATTCAACAGTCTGAGTCTCTGCCGATGTCCGAGTATGATTGTTTGAATTTGAACGTATACACCCCTGCTGAGAGTTCAACTCAACTACTGCCTGTTTTTGTTTGGATACATGGCGGCGGGTTTGTAGTGGGAGACGGCGGCCCAGAATATGGTAAGTGCCCATTTTCCCTCATTTTGGAAGCTTTTGCAACAGTAGTTAAATATTCGGAAGATGGAAATTTCTTAGTTCACCGCTCGATGGAATTAGGGAAACCATTTATATACATTGCCTTTAATTACCGACTTGGATACTATGGTTTTCTCGCCTCGGAGCAACTTAGAGCAGAAGCCCTCGCAGCTGGTGAAGTGCCTTTCTCCAACGTCGGCCTCCTGGACCAACGTCTCGCTCTCCAATGGGTATGTAATACACTTCTGGTTACCATTCACAGGCTATGTCGCTGACCAACTGGACATAGGTAAAAAAAAACATTCACCACTTCGGAGGAGACGGGAGCAATATTACCTTAGCAGGGCAATCAGCTGGAGCATGGTCGGTTCTAGCGCATCTACGTTCCAATGTCCCTGTCTGCCAACGGGCGGTCATTATGTCCGCTCCGTCGCTGGCTCCTCGAGATACAGCCAGTGCTCAAAGAGAGTTTGACCAGCTCGTCGCGACTATAGGCGTGGATAACCAAGCTTCAGACGCCGAAAAACTTGATCGCCTAAGAGGCATGACGTCCAGCGAATTTGAGACACTTGCTCCTAAGTCCCTGATCCTCCCTTCGTGGGACCCCGAATGGTTTTCCCATCAAGATCAATTCAGTCGGCTCGAAGAAGTAGGAAATTTCCATTCCTGGCTTGATGGCATCGTCATAGGCTGGACGGCGCACGAATGTGCGTTGTTCGGAATTGTGAGAGGCTGGCAGAACTGGTCAATTGAGACCATTCACAGCTCGATTCGACAAGCCATACCATATAACAGTCTCGCCGAAGAGGTTATACACAGCTACAGAATCAATAGCACATTGCAAGAAGTTGCCATCGAAGGATTGATTCGGTTCGCCTCGGAGGGCATATTTGAAAACCTGATCCATAATGTCACCGCCTATACCTCTCCACCCATGAGCATCTATAGATTTGACCAAGTTGACTCATACGAGCACAGTCCTTTCTATGGCTACGCGTATCACTCACTAGACAACGTCTTCATGTGCCGCCTTCCCGCCGTAGCGAGCAACCAGGCATCGCTGGACTGGAGGATAACTGCGGATGAACATTCGCGCTCGCTTATTGATTTCGTACATGGGCTGCAGCCGTGGGAGATCTATAAATCATCTAAGAGGATCCAGTCGTTCAATGGAGCTAAAAGTGGGCTGATTGAGTGGACAGGCTCGCAACGATGGATCAATTTGGCTTCGACGCCCGAGAGGGAGAAGACGCTCAGTAATGCAGTGAGTGCGCTAATGTCAATGGCCTCTTGAAGACTTAGCTAGAGAACTACCTTGAGTATTGCTGTGCACCGAGGGTAAACTGGAGATTGCTTCTGAATGAGGTCTGCCCAATTTAAATGTTTTGAAGAAAATCATAGAATAGACATTGCCAACGTGGATAGCATTCCATTCTCCCTTCCACTCCCTTAGAAGTCTAAAATAGACAATACTGCCGATTTTAATACACCCATAGTGATGGCCCCATATTCATACTGAAGTCCTGTATTTCTTATAATTAATCTAATGGTATTGCAAGGTCCTTAGAGGATCGATTTTTTATAATATGCTGAAGGCAAAAAATTATGTTTTGTGTAATATGCCTTACCGGCTGATCTAGAGTTTATTATATCTGTTGTGGCAATATTTATTGCTAAATACTAGAAGAGCATTCTAGCTACACCATCTTTCCAAAGACTATCACTCTGCTCTTTTCCTACACCTTCTCAATTTCGGTCACACTAGCAACTTCTTTCCCCGTGTTTGTCACATCATATCCTGCCACTTGACCAGTACAGACGTATGACTTAAATTTTCGGGAGGCAATACGCTGGAAATAGTCAGAATCAAGCTCGAACAGTACTACAAACGGCAGACTTACATTCAAGAACATCTCATCAATTTCCTCAAGGGTCCGATCTAAAGGGGAAGGGTGAATGTCAGCAGGGTATTCTTTAATCGCCTTGTGTAAGAAATAGAATAATTGCTAACCTTTGGTCTCAGGAAGGATAAAAATTGTCGTGACCAGGACTGCCACAGTAAGTGAACCAAAGATGAACCCAACTTTGGTACCAAGATTGGCGTTGTCCGGGCTGAGAAGATATGGGACAGAACAGATGACGGCGAGACTGACAACCAAGCCTGCGGATAAGGCTACGGAGACAGTCTTAGATCGCAGCCTGTTGGATGGAACCTCGCCCAAAACTACAGGACCAATAGAGCCCCAGGTTCCTGCGTATGTAAAACAGAAGATGCAAATAAAAGCTGTGAGACACTTGGCGGCGGCGGGGCTGTTCGGTGCACCCTGTGCGACTGAGGCGAATGCCAGCATGCAAAATCCACAGACAGTGGCGCCACCGACCAGGAGAGGACGACGACCAATCTTTGTTACCGCAATGAATGCTAAAAGAGGTCCGGCTATTTGGCAAGCGTTTACTATCACTGTTACGACAAAGGCATCTTTGAGGCCGACGAGCGCAAAAAAGTAAGTTGAGTACCTGCAAGATATCAGTCAAAGTTCAGCTCCACAATATTGGCTTAGGTGGGAATAATACCCTGAAATGAAGGCTATGCCCATTAGTTGTTGGCCAACTGCCATCAGAGTCGCGATCATGGTTCGTCGCAAGTCCGTGCCTTTGAAGCATTCGATATACGAGGTCGAATCTTCAAGTTGTGTTTCGAGTAATGTGAAGGCCACTACTTCATCAATTTCTCGATCGAGATGCTCTTGGGGGATTGTTGGGCCACGAAGTTTGCGAATCGATATCTTTGCATCAGGAATGCGATCTTGTGTGACGAGCCATCCTGCGATAGTCAGTATAGCATTGCGGAAGGAAACAAAAGATATAAACTCACGTGGGGATTCAGGGACAACCTTGACAAAGCATAGAAGCAGAATTGGCATAAGCATAGTCGTTAAGAGGGGAGCTCGATAAGACCATCTATTGGGAAGTGCGTAGGTACCTTGATCGATGCATGCGCCGATGAAGTTGGGAACGTTGATGAAGAGTTGGTAAAAAATGACGACGACTCCTCGTAAGTTGACTGGAGCGGTCTCACTCCAGTAGGTGATAGTGAAGTTACCTGCGAAGCCGACGCTTGAGCCCATGATGATACGTCCAACGATTTGAGCTGGCCAAACTGCTATCATCTGCAATGCAGAACCGAGAAGCCCAGTGATGGCACATACAACCAAACCTACTTTACGGCCCCACCGAGAGCCGATGAAACCCGACATCGCCGAAGCGATGACGGCAAAGCCTAACTCAAGACCGTACAAGTAGGTGATAGCTCCGGCTTTGATCACGTAGGCGTCGGTTGTTGCATCGAAGTAGCCGAAGTCTTTGGTATATCTAAGATGGCGGTTAACTTTTAAGCCAAATACTATGCGGGTGCTAACTTACTGCTCCATGGCAAGGAAACCACTCGTCTCACCTTGATCAAAGCCAAAGGCCGTGGCGGCAAAGCCAACAATAAGACAGTAGCCGAGGAATTTGAGGTTGCTGCGCCATGTGGTGGCAGCCTCGATGGAAGACGCTTCGTGAGCCATAACCGCACTCTCTAAGGTGTAAATCTTGTAAAACAGGAACTCTGAAGGGTGTTGGATGAGGCGGACCTTGAGGGATCGAACTCTTCTTATATGTACACATACTCAGGAACTTTATTGCTTTATTGGGCATTTGCATGTCGACAGACGATTCTGGGTTCAGATCGCTAGCCGCCTACCCAGACTAACAAACGGCAAATTCCCTAACGAGTTGGAACCCACTTCTCCACAATTGAGCTTCTGACGCTTGGATCATTCCCCGCGTATGGTTGAAAGGCGATTCGCTTTTCAATTGTGAATAGCCGACAAAATTACCTGAAACGATCACTTGCATCGATGCGATAGCGCCACTGGCACAGACCACTCTCGGCCTTTTTTTCCACAATGGGCATGCAACATTATCAAGTCCATTTTCAGCTTCAACTTATGCTTTGAAGACTCACCAACCCCTGAATGACAGTTCGGCAATCTCGCAAGATCCTCAGTGCTAATATTATATTCGGTTACAGTCTATCCATGCCTGCTTCAGTCTTGCCTCTTGATAGGAGGTTGGCCAGCCAAATTCTCTTTCGAAATGAGAGAGAAAGCTCAATAACATTTCCTGCTCTTCACGGCTGGTGAAATATTCCCCACAGACTGCAACTGCCATGGCGGCTTGAACAAAAGCTGGGGTGAGATCTGGATACGAGGCCGCAATGCTACAAAGGTGGATGACTATACTGCGCACTTCTGCGGATAAAACTTGTTGTGCAGTCGATGCATTTGTACGATAGTGAGGTACCGTAGGATCGAAAATCAGAATGAGGATGCGTGAAAGTTCAAAGAATTGAACCGCGGAGAGATGAGTAGATGACTGATACCAGATACGGTAGAGAATCTGGCCCTGTTCCCCATTGGGTTGCTCCTGGAGAAGTGGAAGGAATGACGCCGGCATTCCAGCTTCCCACCGGGTATCGTAGTCCTTCAAATCTTGCCACCGTTTTATATCACTCTCTCCCTCGGCTATGTCTGATCTATAGCAAAAGTTTAACACGCGTGCACAATGCAATAGGTGTCGGTCAGCCCAGATGAAATCGTTTTCATAGCTGATTTCATAGCTGACTTCTAGATCGTCTAACAAATACCACACTGTAAGCGGGTATAGCAGTGGACGTTGCGTTAGGTATGCAGCAGTCAGTTCCTGTCTTAGTGCGACCCGAAATATACTGTGCCTAAAACTTTTAAGATATGCGCCTACTATCTCTGGCGAGACTTTGGTGGGTGGTATATCGCTAGTTTCGTGAGTATCGCCACGTATGTTTTCTATGCTCGTCCTGGTTTGTGCATTAAGTAAAAAACGTGTAGAGTGAAGGAGTCTCTCCTTGTCCTCTCCAGTGTAGAATGCGTCCATCTCTTCATGATATCTGAGCAACACTAGAGCTGCCAGGAGGTTTTCATCGTTTGCAACATCAGGATCATTGGAAAACTCAATTAGATCTGCGACACAAGTGTTGTGAAGCTGTAGCACCGTTTCGTGCTTCAATGATGGCAAAGAAACGTCTCGATATCGACAGATGCCATCATCAGTTCTGTATTTGGCAGATGATACCAACACCATCGCAGCAGAGGCAAGTATTGCGTTTAAAAGAGGGGGACATTTCTGAGCCCTCTGAGGGACAACCAAAGCGATATTTTGCGCGGGGTTTCCAATATCGCCCTAAAGATGTTAGAAATTGTACTATATAGTGGGAGTGTAAGGTAAGGGATTATATCGTACATGAGGTGCAAGTTTCTCGACGAAGAAAAGCATCAGGCAAGCACACTGACGGCCATCGAATGCCTTGATCCAGTGGAAGCGACTCTGTGAAGCTATCTGCAGATGGCTTAAATTCCGCTCAGACAACAACAGGCGACCTGGAGATGGTATGAGATGGTTATCAGTCAATGAGCTTTGAGAAAAAATACTGGATCGACTTGACTGAGACTCAGTAACTACGTGGTCGTTAAAGGGAGAATTTGGAGTGTTTGATCCTACTTCGACGTTTTGTGAAGTTCTCCCATGAATTGTTGGACATGTTTCAATATCAGATGAAATGTTAGATAGCAGATCAGTCCCCATAATCTGGTCACAACCGGATTTGAATGGCTTAGCCTGCTGTGCAACGTCTGTATCAATAGCATAGGCTTTGCCATGGATGGCTTCGAATCGTAGCTGGGCACCATGATCGATAAACCGGACTTCCCCTGCGGAATCAAAGAAAGGTAAGCGGCAAGCCTGGATAAACATAAAATTGAAGACAGCAGCGCTGAGTGAAGGAGAACAGCGATCGGCTGCCCTCTGTATGATTCTGGAATTGTGCTAACCTTTGTTTGAGCACTTCACCCAGGGCTGGTTATATTTGAAAGAGTAGTCGTGAAGACCGCTTGCCGCATTACGAAACCTGAGTCTCTTTTTCTCTTGACGGCGGCCTGCTGTTACTGGTGCGCGGCCGGTATCCCTATAGCATACTTATAAGTAAAGCGCTAGCTGCCTAACAATAGGGATTTGAGCCGATATCACAGGAGTAGGCATGGATATGTATGAGAATGGCACGTAACAGATACGAAAACTATGCCGCCATATGATGAGAGGCATCTTACTTCGACATTTCTGAGTCTGGGACTCAATTGGTTATCACAGACAGATATCCTTGCAATATCTCTGGGAAAGACGACCAGTTCAGGAGGAGAATGTTCTATCACATGCATCCAGGTATCGGTGCGTGGTGGCATCATCAATTGTAAACATATCCTTGACGCCAATTCTGCATCTGTATGAGCATCTCTTAGAACGTTATATGGAGAAACTGCATTGGCGTATCAGGTTTGCCAAAGGACAGAGTGAAGAAGACGCAGCTGATGTAAACTTTCGCACACTGCCGGTGGCTGCGGGGTTATGCACTAGTTGAGGGACAAGGCCGACAGTTTATCCTCAGGCAGAAGCTTTCTGATCGTGATATGAAACTCGTAAAACCACGCTATTATGAACGCTAAAAATCCGCAATATATATTCGTTATATACGGTGTTCGTTATATACATTCAAGTGCCCTAATTTCTAGGCCAGTTATTCAGCTTCCCCTGAGCCAACGCCTGAATCTTCCTACACTAGATTGTATTTTCTTGAACCCCCCAAAACATATAAAAAAGATCATAGGTCCTACTCTTTCTCATACTAGTGTGGCACCTAGAGTGCCTTGATAGTCTCTAATTCGCTTATACTAGGAAGCTCTACTTCCAATTTACTATCGCTCAAATAGATTCTTGACTTGTAAGTTTACTTAGTAACGAGCCATAACGCGAGACCGTATTCACTACGGCTTACCAAACCTATGACTGTCCTTCCTAACCGACTGGATTTACCCCAATCGTTACGATTATGTCGGTCTTCATACAATGCTCAAGCGTCAAAATTCATCATCTCCTGCCTAGAATTCCTCTATTTGGTCGACGATTGAGAGATAGTACTATGATCGCCCGATTTTGCCGCCATAGCTCAGATAAAAACACCACGCTCCGGATTATAAAGGTTGTAGAAATTAAGATAAGGTTTACAAGCTAACTGAGGAATTATTATGTACAAGTCTATTAGTAAAATAAACTGTAAGAAATTAGCTTTACATGAATATAAAGGAAAGAATATTAAAGCAAATAAATAATTAGATCGCTCTTATAACAAATCTAATTCCCTGGACTCAGGCTTTTATGTCACTCTGGTAACACGGACCTCTGAAACCGCATTTATATACATAAGCTGGAGACGAAGATTTCGCTTAAAGATTCAAGAATCAGAACATTATTGTAAGACCATCTCCTCAGTTACTCCCCATTCCGGAACCAAAAAGGTGAGCACCCAAGAGCTAAGCTACCCCATGTCACTTAATCGATCGTCAGGGATCATATATTTATAGTTAATATGACTATTAAAAAAAGCCAACACTTATAAATGCAACTATTCCTATAAAAAATGTGGATTTGCAGTCGCTGTGCATGGTCTATTAAGAAAGTAAAAAGCGTTCGGACTTGAAATAGCAGCTTCAATAATGGAATGTGTATTGTATGTCGACTAATATCATGTTATAGCGATGTGCGTAAAACCAAATGTTTCAATAACTCTCGACTCGCAACACAAGCTTGTTCTTCTCTTTCCAATTTTCTGGGAGAAAATCTCTCCAAAGATGCACCAAGAGAAGATTATCAAACAAGGGTAGGAAGAAGTTGTCCAAGCACACTCTCGGTGTAACCCCATAATAAAGGAGAGTAGTCACTCGCCCAAGCATTACCTGTCCAAAACGTTCCGTGTAGCCCTTGTAAGGCGTATAATTTCGTATAGAAACCATTGTTGATTGCATCGGCGGAAACACGTAGCGCAATCGGAGTATGACTTGAAATAACCTGCACGGTGGGAGCAGGGACGTTGGAAAACGTGCCGACGGTGCTCATCTGACTGAGCTCGGAGACAATCAGGTCGCTAACTTCCGCCGCGGTGGTATGTTGAAGATACACAGCGTGGAATGTGTGCAAGCCTGGGATTCCAGAGAAATCCATGTTCTGAATGTATGGAGGGGTGGGAAGATTGCCGGCCTTCCCTGCTTCCGTATTTACAAGGGAAACGTCATCTGGAATGCCGCCTTGAACGACGCCACAGAAGTAATTTGTGTGCATCCATTGCTCGAAGAGCGATTGTTCGTCGTTGTAGAGGTGGAGTGGCCTGAGGTTGTGGAGAGTTGGTGGGATAGTCATAAGGATCTTTTTCGCTTTGATGAGCTTCTTTCCGGTTGGAGTCTTAACCACGATGTGTTGAAGGCTATCGTCATGTCGATTGACATCATGCAAAACAGTATTGTAGAGGACACTGGCTCCAAGTGTTTCCGCGGCTTTCAAATAGACCTCTATGTCGACACCATCGGTCGGGCGCACGAAACCACCTGGTGTAAGTGCAGATCCGAGAACGGGAAGTCCAGCATTTTGGACAACATAGAGCGTCGGCGTATTTAATATATCCCCAACACCCTGTGCAAATTCGAAGATCAATGGCAAAATAGCCTGAAGACTGTATTTGTTGACAAAATCACCAAAAGTTGAAAGAAGATCCGCAGGAACAGGATCTGGAATGATGTACTCTCCAGTGGCTAATGATGGAAACATTGTTGTAAGTATTCCAAGATAGGTTTCAACTGCAGTTTCCACCTCGAGCTCAGTAGGTGGTGCATAGCCAGGAATTGGCGCTCCCGTCTTAAAATCAATGTACTCGGTGGTAAACGGGGGCACTTCGACTGGTGTCAGATCTATACCGAAACGGCCGAAAAAGCTTGAAGTGAGAGGACTTGAAATCCATGCTTGGACACCGAAATCAACAGCAGCACCCGTGTAAGGCGCCGGAGCCTGCGTAGCAAAGTAAGTTTCCGTGTGCCCTCCAAGTCGATCACTCTTTTCGACGACGACGACACTCTTTCCAAAGTCTTCCATTAACCGAACAGCAGCATAAGTACCTGTGGCTCCTCCACCAACAATACAAACATCGACAGTGATAACATCTTTAGGGCAGGCCGCATTGGACGCTGAAAGTAGTCCTAGGCAAACTACGAACTTAAGAAATTTTTTAATTGCCATTGTGGATGAAGACGTGAGTGTACTCTTTCATTATAGGAATGACATAAGGAAAGACATAAGGAAAAAGGAGGATGACAGCGGAGGAGAGAAAGTAGCGTGAAGAATAGCTCATCCTCACAGAGTCACTTACCATAGTTTCAGCTGTCCTTATTTCAGCCCTGTATATAAGCTACATTATCCTCACCCCAATAGAATGTCACCATAGCACAATTCAGGCGTCGTCAATGGTCAGGCTCTTCTGGCCTCGATGAAGCGGCACGTAAGGCGTCTGCATCAAAATTACATTTTCATTCCGAAAACGCCTTACAGGGCCCTAGCTTACATATATCGAACCCGATGCAACGCTTTTTACCGTTTTGGGGGCGTTGAGCGCAAAACACTCCAAATTGGGGAAAGTCCAATACTATCCATGAATTGTAAGCACTAGGCCCAAACCATAGCTTGATATAGGTTGCAAGAGTCAACATATCCTATAAATACCGTATTCCAGATACGTTAGGCCCTATAGGAGGCTTAGGACTTTAATGAAGACCATTAAATACTGATTTCCTCAGAATATTATCTTTTCGGTCATTATTAATTAGGCCGCTATCGAGACCCCGGGCTGAAAACTCAGGGGGGCAGTAATATTGCTTTCCCCCCACTTAGTGTAGACGGCATGGAAGCTGCTAAAGTTAAGTTTAATTGGAAAGGGTCTGAATAAGCATAACTCTAACCAATTGACAGAATACCTAGTTCGCACAGACCGTTTAGCTTATTCGAGAGAAATATTCTCCGAATTGAATATCTGAAGCTCACTTTTAATATTTCTACATCAGTAGAAGATTCGAAGCCAGCACAAATGTTACCGCTTATGTAGAATATTTTGGTTGTAGTGGAAAACACTTAAAAAGTATTATACGCTAAAAATAATTTATAAAACTTTCTAACTTATAACTTATTGAAAAGCTGTCTAATCCAAAGTATTATAGTTTAATACTATAAACAAACCAAAGCCTTCCAAGTTTTGTCAACAATGGATCGGATCCTAAAGTGGCGTGTTTATATAGAAGGAATTTTAAATGTTATGTTCTTGCCCTAAAAATTTTAGAGTCATTTCTATGAAATGCCAAACCACTCCAGATCAGCCTTTTCATGAACCGGAACGGTGTGTCCTACTCCCTGGGCACTATATGCCAGGAATAAAGACCCATCTCCGTATACCATTTGCGTATATCCAGTTTGTGGAGTATCAGTATTATTTTTCGTCCAGGAAACATTATGTAGGCCAGACCATTCCTTGATTTGCTCCGCTAGATTTGCATACTTAACAAAATTGTCAGCGGTGCCATGCCAAGCTAGCATTCGCGGGTATGTGCCGTTGAAAGATGGATACATAGCCCTGACCTGAGCAACCCATTGCGCGGAAGTTTTGACGTGTTGTGCATTGGCACAGGCCTGATCAGCGCTAATCGGACTCGAGCCAGGTGAGCCAGCCAAGCAGCCCGCAGGGACGCCAGAATAGCTTGACCCGGCCACAAAGAAATCTGGATATGTTGCACAAAGGAGCTGAGTCATCATTCCACCAGATGAAGAGCCTTGAACAAATATTTTTTTAGGATCGGCGTTATACTTGGAGATAGTATATTTGACCATATTAACAAGGACATTGGTGTCTCCATTCCCATTGTGGGTCTCGGTCTTGGCAGAGGCGACATCCCAGCAGTTACTGTCGTTTTTGCTGCTGGGATAAATAACAATAAAGCCACTGGTATCGGCGAGTTGGGGAAATTTAGTTTGCTGATACCAGTTGGGGCCGCTTCCGCCACACGGATGGAGCTGAGTCTTATCTTAGATGTCTCGAAAAGCTATAAGACAGTGAAGAGAGAACTTACTGCAAGAAGGACTGCAGGACTAGTTGCGAGTTTGGATGGGACGTATATGTTCATCTCTAAACCTGTTGGGTTGTCTCCAAAGTTGGGGACGTTAACGAGACCAGCAGGATTTCCTGGTTGCTGACCTGCAACGAGCCCTCGCATGACGAAAGTTGAGAATATAATGAAACTGGCCATAATAAAAGATGAGATCATGGTGACGTTGGGTGTTTGCCGGTGCGAAATTCAAACTTCGAATTGGTATAGATGTGAGAGCCCAGAAATTCAGCATACTCTTTAAATGATGCAGGCCAAGAAGATCCTTTTTACTCTTTAGTCCTATTCTTTGCTTTCTGCACAAATGCCTGTGCCCGGAATTAAGCCATCTAGACCCCAGGGAAAAGGAATATATTGGATGAATATGAGGAGAATGAAACTCTACTTCAGATTTCTTACCAGCTGTTATTGGTGCGCTACTACATTTTATAAAGTGCTACGGTGGTTTGGTTGGCTGTTTCGCGGCTAAATATCTCTATTTAATTCAGTAACCTGGAAACGGCGCACAGCAAGACACCATAGAACGGAGTTATAAAACCCTAATATATGCCGTGGAGATGTCCCGAAAAAAAGGAACTAACGTGTTCCGCAAGAACGAAAGAAGTGCTGACCTTAGTTTACAGCGTTATTTATATACTTGAGGTTAGTGAAATCAACTAAATAAATAATAGTCAAGATAGTATGATAGAAAGTTACCGCTAAGGATCTAATATGCTCGTAAATCTGCTGCTAGTTGTGACCCTACCGGGTACATTTTCCTAATCTTCCAGATTTGGACTTCCTACGGATTAAAGCAGCAGCTCACGAAAACGATACTTCGATGTCAAGAGAGCAATGATAAACAATAAGGACGTTGACTAAACGTTGGATGGATGAACTTGGACGGATAAGTTGGGTAGAAACTTATCCCGTTTATTATAATTGGTCTCGAAGCTGATTTTTATCACTAAATTTGAAGGTTTTATTGCTAATACCACTCGTGAAGTGAAGTAGTAGTGTACACGGCTTCAACCCTTCAGTGCCCGTCGCATTCCATGCTTACTATTGAGACATGCAAGGAAATCTTTCTCCCATTCCCGTCTATCCATATTACACAAGTTCGCTCGTAACGTTCGAGAACTCTCCTTTCTCTAACTTCGTCTTCCAGAATATTGGGTTCGTATCACTGAAGCCATGCTTCACCCATCCATCTTCCTTTACATGATACAAGTTGATGAAACCACCAGAGTAAGCATCTCTGTGTGTCGCAGCGAGAATACTTCTGCTTCCTAATTCCAACGCCTCTTGCTCGGTCAAATCATATCGATACTCCGCATCTAAGACACCGTATGCAAATGTTTGTCCAGATCCAACACAGAAAAGATTTCCGCTCAGTCGCGTGCCATCAGAATCGATATAATAGAGCGCAGGGCCTTCGGAGGGAGTAACGCCCGCGCACATCGTACCCATAGACAAACCCATTCCTTTGTATGAGTAAACCAAGTTTGCGAGGATCTTTGAGGCGGCTGCAACGGAGATGCGGCGTTTGTGACGGAGTTCGTGAAGTCGACATTGCATGCCCAGGTATGCGAGCCAGTATTGACAATCCTATTATGTAAGTATCAGCATATGCTACCATTCAAGAATCTCCAGGCTGTTAGCCCCAGAAGCCAAGGGAAACTCACAGCGGCGCCACCGGCCATGGTGCCAAGTAAACAGTTGTTGATTTCGATGACCTTCTTCACCGTTTGACTAGCAATCCAGTTGCCTGCCGTTGCTCTTGAATCTGTTGCTACGATAATCCCGCCTTGAAATCTGAATGCTAACGTTGTCGTACCGTGGGCGATCTTGATTGGGCAGTTGGGGTTCGCATGATCGTCTGTTGCTGCTCGAAGCCAGGCTGAAGGCTAGAATAGGGAATTCCATCAGCAGGAGCTCAGAATCAAGGAATATAAGTGCGAAAAGCTCAAATAAGGGCCAGAGATGACGACTGAATACATACATGAGCTACAGGTGGCATGGCAAACTTGAGAGACAAGCTTGGTCCTGGTTGGTAAAGCTCCAGCTGGTCCTCTTGTGTGTACTCCTTCTCAAACATCGGCTTACTGTACTGTGCGACGAGGGTATCCATCTTGAAATGTTGTGAAGGAGTGATAGAATTAAGGAAAGGACGTGATGAAAAGAAGTCGGGGTTAAGAAGTTGCTTGGTGTCGTCGATGGAGCTCCAGGCAGCTTGAGGTTCGCGTCAGCCCTTTCGGCGCTAGTCACCTCGGCACGTGACCATATGATATCCAACGTTGGCTTCAGATCCAGCTCTGTAGACTCTTTTGGCGCGTGGCTCTCAGAACATCAGATAATTTTCCCTTCATTTCCCCTTCTTGATTGTCAAATTTTAAGAAATTTCATCCCATCATTAGAGAGTTTTAAATGATCTTAGTGCTATTTCTATCTCTCTTTCTTGGGAAGTCTCAGACGTCGTTTCTTCACATTCGCTTCCAACGCGGTTAGACAGCGTCGCCGCTCTGCTCAGGTGCTACTCACCCTTTACTCAGGTTGCTCAAAAGGCACGACGGCCGCTATCTCGACGCAGGGATGCACGCTATCTAGCTAGCTGAGAAACCGATGTGGAATGAACTTGAAATCTTGAGAGGCGATAAACAGTCTAGAAAATGCATTCAAAAATCAACATCTGCCAACTTCGGCAACTCAGCTCGTCCATTACAACCTCTAGCTTCCTAAGCCCCGTGTCTCTGGCATTATTCCCCCTTCGAACCGGTCCTACCTTCCAAGTCAAGGGTTAGGTAGGTGGTCTTTCTTTTCTCCAGTTGTGGTCCATCCAACCTGCTGCATAGTTGGCACAGTAATCGTAACGAACCTCGGTGCTTATAGACACGACGTGTGGCGCTGTTGCAACGGATATATCTTGGTCGGAAAC
The DNA here is from genome assembly GCA_037952705.1 of Haplographium delicatum. NCBI lineage: Eukaryota > Fungi > Ascomycota > Leotiomycetes > Helotiales > Hyaloscyphaceae > Haplographium > Haplographium delicatum. Next base: position 35,075 of record JAPZPC010000205.1, read on the forward strand.
AGATTTTTGTGATGTGCTTTGGGGATGTTGGTTTGGAGGGGGTGTGTTGTCGGATCCGGTATGCAAGTTTTCTGCAGAAGTCGAGCTCGATAGGTCACCAGCCGTTTTACATGGTGCTGTGTTAGCAGTAGGCAGCGGAGAAGGTAAGGGGGATGGCCTGTGCGGCGATGGTGGAGAGTCTATCTCGGGTTCCTCTTGTGGAGGCTGAGCTAAGATAGGGGGTTTATCAGTCTCGTAATGACTGAGCTTGGTTGTGCCATGATTTCCTGAAGCATATCTGCCCTAAGACATTTATCATTTGCATGCTGAGTAGTTCTTCATCCGTGATTTGCTTGGTAGAACTTCTACAATTCCACTGCTTTCTGCAAGAGAATGAGGCGATTGGATCACCCTCCTCGCCGGGCATCATGTAAAACCATGCACTGCTAGCTGCTTAGGAGGCCATCGTTTGTAAGGCCAGCGTCCGAAGGAGTCTAACCTAGATGAAATCGTGGAAAAAGCCGCTGGAGTTTTAGCGATCTTTGACATATTGATTGTCGATGTGTGGACGTAGAAGTGAGATGACCTAGTGTTGGAACAAACTTCAGTGGAGGAATCGATGCTGTAACCAGAATCAGTGAGAGCGATGGTGATTAATATAGCAGATAGGTGCTATTTTTGGTATATGGAGCCCATTTAAGCCCCTCTGGCGAATGGAAGGTTTGTACAGTTAAGCAACAAAATTCTGCATCGGTGGGGACAAACAGGCATCATGAACCGGGCTGATCTCGCGAAGTCTATTCTCAGATGGAGGGGTTAAACGCACCCCCAGCATCTTAGTTTAGAGACCGACTCAGGCTCCTCATTGTGCAATCAAACCGTGGGCTCAAGATTTGGAGGATCGCGGGTACAAATGCGGCCCCCATGCCCTTGTTGGCCATCAATAAGGGAGAGTCCTGAAAGACAAACCATTAAGAATAGAGGTTCTATTGATAAAACACAACCTGAACAACAGAAAGCTCTCAAAAGCCTCAAGCCTCAAGCTCGAAAGCATAGTAACCTGAAAAACTTTCTCGACCTCTGGAGCAGCTACTGTATAAATGGATATAACAAAGATCAAGCGAAAGAACGAGGGGATAGAGAGAAAACGAGAGAACGAAGGAATAAGCAAGAGAAAAGACGCATTGATTAAGAAAGCGTATGAACTGGGGGAATTCGATGGCATAGATGGGGCTCTGATCATTTGCAAGCATGGTTGGTACACTACATACAGATCCAAGGATCATAAAGCATGGCCACCATCCATGGCAGAGATTGTAAGTGCCGCTCTATTGAATTCAACTGGTTCTAATACTGATCTAGGACACGACGTTTCCTTTCCCAAAGATGCTGCCCGAAGATATCGACATGCGTCTTTTCAACTAGAGGAGGAAAGGAAAATTGGATTTGAATGGATTCGGATGGAAGAATCATAAAGAAGAGGCAGACTTCCTGCAATCAGATGGATAACCAATAACTTAGTCTTATAATGGAAATTCAGACCCCATGATAGACATTACCCAATGAACCCTGAAAGCCCCTTCTTTTCTGATTTGTTTTCATGGCTGGCTCCCCACCAGCGCCTTTCAAGGGCACATAAACCCACCCCTGGCTGGCTCACTTACTGCTCACTGGCTTACTTAAGGACGAAACAATGACTCGGGCTAGAAGCCCTAGGCGACAGGCCTTTCATTTCCGCCAAGCTCCGGAACATCAATATTTGGCCTAGCCATGCTGACGGAAGACAGCTCATAGCCTACAGGCCTTATATTTTCACCTAATTCCGGCACATAAATATCTGGCGCCCTTTCCTCTTGGGAATTTAGGTTAGAAACAGGAGATTTTCCACTCCCACTCATCTCTTGTGCTGTTACATCCAAAACCATTTTTTCTTCTGCAGCATTCCCCTCCTTTTCAGACTTTTTATCGTGTTTCGTCGGCGCCGAAGGAGATCCGCCTTTCTCTCGTCTTTTTGTTCTCAGCCAGAACCAGGTCCCGCAGCTTAGAGCAAGTAGTAGAGCGGACCCAAGACCGACGCCCAGACCGATTGCGAGGTTGTTTTGATTTGAAGATTTGTTCGAGCTTGCCGTGGGCAAGCCGTTCGCATTTGTAGTGGCTGTGGCACCGGAGGGACTAGTGGTAGAGGATGGTGTTGATTTAGCGCTCGAAGTTTGCGCTGGCAGAGGGCCAGTGGATATTATAGAAGGAGTGGCGGATGCTAGATAATACCCTTCTCTCAAAGCACAGCATGTCGTGTTTGAATAACCGCAACAGAAACTACCATCGGTGCATTGGAGTAAGTCAGAGAAAGTAGTAGTGTTCCCTAAACAATATTAGTATCTTCTCCTCCCGGATTCTGAATATGCGGATAATTGCTCACAGGGGCAGAGAAGAAGACAACCAGGGGACTTCCAAGTGGGATCTGTGCATGCGTCTCGGTAGTACACGCCATTCACATTCAAAATGAGCCCATTGGGCTCACACGTATCTCCATGTGGGGTGTAGTAACACATAGAAGTAGCACCAGACGTGCTACAGGAAGCGTAATCTGGAGCGACAGTTCCATCAGGCCAGTAACATGTTGATTGGGAAGATGCCAGGTCGATGGTCAGGCTAGTCATCAAGAATAGAAGAATACATCGCTTCAGGGCGAACATTCTGAAGTGTTAACAAAGAGTCTTTATCTTGTGTCTCGATCACTTAGTCATAAATTTAATGGCCATGAGAAGGGGTTCGAGAATAGGAAGCCAGGAGTGACGTCCAGGCTTTCAAGACAATGGGCGATTAATATGAATATCGGCGGCCCCCCGGTAAGGCTACCATGTCTGTCACAATCATTGAAAATCAAACCGGTGGCGTACCCTATTCCAAGACAAGAGAAATGGCGCATCATACAGCCTCGCAGTGGACAAAAAAAGCGGCACTAAATAGACACCCCTCGAAATTAAGTCATCTCCAGTACGGTAGCATAACGCAGGAAGGCTCTGGTATCATAAAACTTAGGACAATTACAAATAAGCTTCTTATTTATCCTCTCATATTTTTTCCTTCAATTTTTTTTTTTTCGATTTTTTAGAGGGCCTCAAACCAGCTAGAAAAGGGTAGGTGTGTTTTTGGGGTGCCTGTTTAGTGCCGCTTTTTTTGCCCACCGCGAGACAGCTCAAAAGACAAGCCCGAGCCTATATCTGAACTATATCTGGGCTATATCTGGGCTGGACCCCTAAACGGCGCGATGAACAGGGTATCGGATTCGTCGAATATTTTCAGCTCTGCCAGACCCATGTAGGATTGGAGGTGGCAGCGCCCGCCCCTGCCAGTTGCAAGACGTTTAGCCGCATCCTCCGTAAAGGTTGGTGGCTAGGTAACCGATACCTAGGACAATTCCGCTTTGCCAGGATTTACATAGATCTCCTGAAGTCACTAGACCGTGATGTGACTCCTGCTTAATACAGCATTACCGATGCAATTCTACCTTGTCAGGTTTTGTATGAATCTCCCAAAGCTACCGGGCTATAGTATGACTCTTCATTGACGTGGTATCACTGCTGCACGTCTTCCCCATACTCAGCTAATTCTAAGTCATGAAAAAACTTTCATGCCATCATCTTCTGATTATTTCCCATTTTTGATTGTCTATATAATTGAATTCATTAATAGGGGAGTCAGAGATTCTCCTGTGCTATCTTGGGCATTCGCTTAAGGCTCCCTCTCTGAATAGCGTAACGAGGGTCCTAGTGAGCTGACTCGGGAGAGTCGACTATAAGCCGAAATGTCGAACACCAATATATCATGATGTTATCGGATACCAACCTTCAAATGCAAGCCGATACAAATCGATAGTAGCGTTCAATTATACTCGGGTTTATTTCTCTGCGATTGGAGTCTCTGCGCTTTGATAGACTCGGCGCTATCATTTTAGCGGACGCCCTTTCGATGGCAAGATCATTGAGCCGAGCTTACGGAGGACGAGTATCGTTTATCAATGCTGAGATTTCCTCCTTTATCAGTCTCTCTATGCTTCCATAAAACTGAAGAACGTGAACAGTATTAGCATTGAACATGTCGACCAATCCAGAGCAAATATTTTTGAATCTTCAAAGCCATTCACATGGCGATCGAATCATTATCATTGGTGGAGGGATTGTTGGATCGTCTCTTGCCTATTATCTCAGCTCCAAATCAGAAATTTCCCAGATTATTCTTCTTGATAATTCGCTTCATAGCCCTCAAGGATCAGTGGCATTTGCTCCAGGCCTAATTGGCCAACTCAACTCTGTGGCCGCTCTCACGGAAATGGCTAAGGAGAGTACCGATGTGTATTCTACTATTCAAGGTAGTCGCCTCGATTTCAAATTTATGGAAATCTCTGATTTAGGACTAGGAGCATTCCAACGTGTAGGAGGGTTAGAGATTGCGAGTACTCCGGATGGGATCGAGCAGTTAGATCATCGTCTTGCTCTTGCCCATGCTGCTAATCTTCCCGCTGAGATTCTCACATCGACAGAAGCCTCAAAGATTGCCCCTGACTTTCACTCCGATAGTTTGCAAGCAAAGGCTCTCTTCTTTAGCTCTGACGGCACAGCCAATCCGCTGGAAATAGCTTCTCACTTTCAGTCAGAGGCCACGAAAAGAGGAGTTATAGTTATACCCGCGAGGGTATCTTCAATCTCGAAAGAAGCGCCTGGCTTGGTTGATGGATCCCAAATTAACCTTAGTGTATCAACAAACTGTGGTATCTTGACAACGAAGACCGCCATCGTAGCTACCGGTATCTGGACAGCCCAGCTTGTTAAAATACTAGGCATTGACCTTCCAATAATTCCGATCGCTCATCCATATGCTTACGGACCTACTCGGGCCCTAAGGCAAAGGAGCCAGCCATTCGTCCGTTGGCCCGAGAGACATATTTATGCTCGAGACCACGGCGAATGCGACGGTTTTGGGAGCTATGATCATGAGCCAATCCCATGCACACCTGTTGATAGTGCAGCTCTTGGGGAAACCACTGAGAAGTATGAGCTTGAAAACTTTAGTCGGCCATTGCTGATTGTGTCAGCCCTGTGATTAATGCAGCCCTCAACGTCTTTCCAAACAGTGCCCAACGGAATTCCAAAGTACCGTATCGATCAATTACAGCAGCTTTCTCTGTCACACCTGACAGTCTCCCACTTGCGGGAGCAATACCAAATGTACCAGGATTGTTTGTGGCAGCGGCAATTTGGATCACGCATGCAGCAGGCACCGCCAGACTTGTGGCAGATATGATTTGCGGTAACAGTTTATCGAACCAAGATCTTCTCATATCCAAAAGTTTCGATCCGATGCGATTTCACGGCCAGGATTATGATGTATTGAAAGCCAAAGCTTTAGCAACGTACAACGACATATACAACAGGGACAACCATCTCTAGTCCTATACTCATATTCTTCATCTCGGGTCACATCCAGCCATTTATTATCACTGGATTGGTTGTTCCAAAGCCCACTCTATCCAAGGTCTCCATCGGTGGCCCAACTCTTTCTCAATCGCAGCCAGCATCTTCTGTCCGACACCCTTCAAATACCAAACAGAATCCGCCCTCTTGAGCAGTACGCAATAGTGCGCTAATATAACCAATGCTTCCGGCCTTCGCGCATCCAAGAGTGGAATGAATTGTTTCGGTATCGATCCAGGCCAAATATATACCGCTGCCGTACTCTCTAATGTCCTACAGGGGGAGTACGGCAGTGCCGAAACTCTTCTTAGCTCATCTAACGTCACCTTACAAACCGCCAATTTTTCTAGCTCGAGAGCCGACGATGATGTAGTCGGCTGCAACAGATAGTGGATCTTAGCCAAGTATTCATCGTCAGGATTATCCTCATAGTAGAGAGGTCCTACGGTCATCACCAACAACGGAGCAAACGGTCCTCTCGCCAAGTCCCTCCAACTATACCGCACTAGGTCCACCAATCCTCGAAATGCAAAAAACCAATGTGGGCTATCATCACCTTCCATAGGAATCCTACCATTCTCTCCATCATGCGAACCTGAAACTGCGAGAATGTACGGGACGACAAAACCAGCGAATGCTAGCACAGCGTTGATATTCTGCTTCTGGTCGTTTTTATGAGAGGGAGAAACGAATTCCCGGAAGGGAGGAAGAGCGAGCTGCTCATAAAAACAGGCGCGGTGGAGAAGTTCGTCACTGCGGGCTGGCTGTAGCCTTGAGAGATGGAGGGCAGATATGGCGAGAATCCCGTGCAAAAGAAAGGTATGAGATAGGGATAGGGAGAGATGTGGAATGATGTACTGCCAGACGTTCATGTTGCGGGAGGTCCCAAGAGTTATGCATGTTATTTTAGTGTAATGGTGGAAGAGCTCCAGGCTTGCCACGTCTAATAATGAAGTGTCGAGGTCTTGATAGGGTGAAGGTCTACCAGGCGAGGCTGCTGTTAAAGGCGATATCGAGATTTTAGGGTTCGAAACCAGTCCTTGGGTCTTTTGGAATGCAGGAGTGAGGAACTCGAGGCTGCATTGGAGGTTATTCCGTATACAACTGGCACAGTGTGGCTTCCTCTCATCACACTGCTTCCATCTTAGCCTTTGATCAATATCACGTGTTATTTCTTTCTCTGACCTTTATTTTTCGACGCTTGCATTGAGAGCAGCCTGTTCTCGTTTTCCTGTAATCCTTGCGCATATCTTCCTTGCCTCGAGACCATAGTCTCATGTAATATGGAGGGCCTCGAACCAAGCGACATTCAGGGTGCAGAATCGTGCAGCCACCAGCCTATGTTAAGGAAGGACTGCAAACAAAGTATCCGCAAGAATCAAGGTCAGAGTCCGTCAGCCTTCTCCCTACTGAGTGGTTGTATCTCCCAAAGAAATGTGAAAAGCTTCCTTACTTCGGCGTGTCCAAGACATTGATACGAAGTTGGCTCCAGGAGATCATGAGATGCGCAATGCCCCCTGAAGATACGCCGATCACCTCGGTCCGACGAGCTTGTGATTGGCTGGACTATTTTGTGGCTTGTTTTTTCCCCATTCCCAGTCGACGGCCAATAATAGCCACTCAAGAACTATGCTAGATTGATATCTTCTGAATGGCATCTTAACTTTCTTTGTACATCTTCTATTTTGTGTTATTTTATGTTTAGTTGCGACTAACTGGCGCTGACTAGTGCTAGGCAGAAACTGCAAAGTTAGAGTTTTACATTAGGCCTAAAAGGTGACTGGAATCGCTAATTTGGAAAAACCTCTGGTAGTGCTCCGGTTTGTTACTAGAAGGCCGATAACTATATGGGCTATCATTTATTAGTGAAAAAGGCTTGATCAATTTCCTCAGGCAGTCTCATTTTTTCTGGCTTTCCCAGGTTCTATGTGCCCTTTTCAGGACTTCCTTTCGCGTCCGAGTTTGCAAGCTGCTTGATGTATATTACGAGATAATTATTGGAGTTGAAAGCTAAACGCTCTTGACCGGCGAATTCAGTAGTCTTGATCTTTTTTTAATGCAACAATTGTCTCAACTTAATAGTTTGTGGAAGGACATTGATGGGAACCACCTCGTTAATAGATTCTCCCGTCAATCGAATAATCTAAATCCAAATTATGTCCATTCTTAGTGTACCGATCCAAGCAATGACTTTGCATTTTGAGACTATTTCTGTAAACATATTAGTATGAGATGGTGGATGACTAATAGAAGTTGGTACGGAAGTCGTCAGATGAGGGAAAGTCTCAATTTGCATCAGTTCCGACTGTTCTAACTTGTTCTATATACAGTAGATTTTCTGTCTTATTTATGTTTCTCTAGAAGATTTATCTCCGTAGAAGTTTTCTTTGATTTCGTACAGAGTAATATGTCCATCCGGAATATCTTTTGCATCTGTGCTTATTTCTCCATACGGATATGATATTTCCGTCTATCTCAACTAGGATTAGGGTTGGATCACGTGACCTTCAACCTACATACCCCTTTGTCTCTTCTTTTATCCTCTCGCCTTCGTAAGATTCACATTATCAAAATGTCTCTCTCCAATCTGGATTTGATTGAAATCCAAGCTGAATTCACACGCCTTGGTAATGCTTTCCTTGCTGAGGCTGAGGACCAAAATAAAGGCTTTGGATCTGGTCGTTCGGCTTTGTTGCGGGTTCACCCTCGCGCGGATCAGTTGGCTGTGTTTGATATTGCACGGCTTATCTCTTCTCCCCATTGTTGAATCTGGTATGGTTACAGATCGCTTTCGACAGCTTCGATTTATGCCTCTTTCTCTTGCTCGTTCTGGCAGACTTGGGTCAAGAGGTACGTACGTTCCATGGACTCATCCTCAACGGGTTCAAGGCGTCTTTATTATCGCTCGGTATATCTCTGAGGATATTACTCTGGATATGCACGATCCTCGTTGTTCTGGATGTCTTTCTGGTTGTAGAACTCGTACGGATCCTATCTCCAATTATTGTGCCAGTTATGGCGATTATCAGCAAGGTCCTTGTGTCAATTGTCTTTTCCGCCAGGCTGGTAATCGTTGTGAATTCAGCTTAGCTTTCCCCCGGATTGCATCTTCATCAACCAATCCGTACGAGGTTCAGCGTCGTGATCTTTCTGGTTTGACGGGCAGCCGGCAGGGTACTAGAAGTCAAGCTGCATCGACCTCTGCTTTGGGAAGTATGTCTGGAGGATCTGGAGAATCTCGACTTATTTCTTATCGTACGAGATCACCTCAAGGTTTAAGGCTAGTTAGAAGAAGATTCCGATCCCCCAGATGTGGAGCTAACTGCCAGTAGGGAATCTTCTGCTGGCTTTGTTACCCCACCTGGTCGATTTCCAAGTGTTTCGACTTCTCGCCGTTCTGCTTCTCCTTCAATGAATGTTCGTACGGGTTTTCCTTGATTCCGTACGGAGTAATATGTCCATCCGTAATATATTTTGCATCTGTGCCTATTTCTCTATACGGATATAATATTTCCGGCTGCTTCAACTAGAATCAGGCTCAGCTCACGTGACCCTCGAGACTCCAAATTAAACGTTGGTAAAGACAGAAAGGAAAAGAGAAAAGAAAAAAAAATTAGGAAGCGTAATCCTGTCTGATATTTTGTGGGATGACCACAAGAATCATGACTTCCCTTTTGGAGAAGCTTAGACAAGATGCTTTAATCCGTTTAGTGAAATATTCAGTCCAAGACGGTTGCTTGTGCCGTTATGTTCACGACAGCCGGTTGTTGAACCAAAACTCTGATCGACACAAAATTTTGAGCGGCAGTTTTTGACTTAATTCTACTGAGGCCTCTTGTATGAGTATATAAATGTAAAACAGATAGCTGTTAATGAAATGCTTAAAGGAAGCAGTCTTCAAGCCACGAAAATGTCACGTGATGAGGTAACGTTATGTCAAGCCTCTGGTACCTTGCCCCAGGAAAGCTGTCTAACGAGGCTCTAATAGGAGGTCTTGAGTTAAACCCGTTGGGCCTCCTAAGGGAAACTGGAATGGAGTAGGTTGAGCTTGGCCTTTGGTTAGCTTATCGTAGTGGCAACTGGGAGCTTTGACAGGGGTTCTTAAGCGATAGACAGCCTTGTCCGGCATGCCCGATCATCGTTGTGATCACTTTCTGGTTGTGGCTATAGTATGCATAAATGAGCCCGTGTTTTCGTGAAAGGATCGTGCAGAAACAGAGATGCAACCCCGGAAGGAGGTAAGGGACGAAAAAAGTCTAGCTACGTTGCAATTGAGTCAACATAAAGAACCCTTGTCGCGTTAGGGTTCTCCCACAACGTCGACAAGTTTGACGCTGAACTCCTCCAGAGCATAACTTCAAAACTCACCAAATTGCCTTTCTATAAACATCTAATAAATATTCATAAATAGTAATACATCTGGTATAACAGTCATATAGAGAGGCTAGCTATTTATAATTTATTTGTATCTGTAAAGAAAAACTTTTCTCCATATACATTTTCTTCTCGCCCGATTATGATGGAGATTCGCTGTAGGAAAGGCTGCGCTCAAAGATTGACACGAGACAGCTGAAATGCACACCAGCGCCAAAGGTTGGAACCTGCGGCCGACTTTTCTCATCGATTGCAGCAGCCAGGCACCCTACAGCGCATTCATGGGAGCACTGTATAGTATCAAGTCAAATTCGGATTATCTTGGTTGGGTTTTCGCTTGTGGGCGCAAACGTCAGAAAAGGGGGCAAATAACGGCACGGGGGTCACATCGACACTTCCGCCATTCCAAGACCGTGCGTACCTATGCTCCACTGGCTGGAATTTACAATCCTACTTTGTTTTTACCCCTATGCACCGTATAACCTAAAGCCAATCGTCCATGTTCGATGATTCATGAAACAGGTTTAAAAATAGTCAAGCTTCAAGCCCTGAGCGTGGCTTGAAGGAAACTGCATACTGCCGAGCCTTCTAGCGGCTTCTAGAAGGTGTGAGATTATTGTGAGATGTACTGTAATTTGAATGACAACGCCAGGCTATAGAATACTCGAACCTCGGATAGGAAATCAGCTTCCACTCAAACCGTCCTGTACCTCACTGGGGTGCGGAGTTTTTTCTTTTAATGGCGTACTCCTTTTAGCTGCCAGAAGTATCCTGTAGAGTCACTATGCTCGCGGAGTCGCACAGAAAGCTTATCGGCCCCGCAAGTAGCAATTCTCTTTATTATGAACAGGTGCTAAATTGATGTAAGCTTGGTGTAAGCTGCATGGAGAACGGGCGGCATAGTAATTATACGCGTAGTACACCTATCTACACTGAGGAGGAAAGGCCCCGATCATTGTGCCTTCGCTCCTATCGTCGATTGGATTGGCTAATACGTTTGCCAAACCTATGGATTCTGTGTATTGTACGATATGTATTGTATGGGTTGGCAAATATATTGGCCGCTTCTGGAAGTGGCTTGAGTGTAATTGAGAAGGTTGCATTGTTGGCAGTATACCAGCGGGCACAACCTCAGCCGTAGGCAATCTCACGTGTTACTAAAGCCGAGGTTCACGTCTTGCCAACAATGTTTCGACGTTTTCAATCTCCTTACAACGCTACACTATTGTGATTGAGCCGCGACTTCGTTGCATTCTTTTTTCAAAGGGTCGATACGAGCAAAAACGAACGAGCATCCGCGGGACTCCCACACGGGATCCGTGGGGTGGCACGCGTTTCAAAACGTTCTGAAGATCGGAAGCATATCCGTCAAATGATTGGACTCAATACCATAAACAAAAACTCCAGGCCGGTCACATTACACGGCGCAGGACTGTATTGTTATGTAAACTGTAAACTGTACTCTGTAGGCCCCGTCTCCGTGGCCAAGTTTGTTGTCGTTTCTCCTTTTTCATCCCGTGTTCGTCAATGCTACCCATGTTAGAACACCAGGGATTCTCCCACCCCCAAGTAATCTTGCCCACGCTGAATGCGCCCTACGAGGCTAGGAGGTGGCTGGTTTCCGGGGCCTTGATCCCGGACGTGAGGGGGGGATTCTGCACAGAACTCCGATGTTGTCACATAGAATGTTCTCTGCAGGACATGAACCCCGTGGGCAGGGCTTTGGCCGGGCCTGGCAGCGTGGAAAGGGCACGGCACTGAATATCAAAACCAAAAGATTTTAACTTAGTAAGTTCAGTACATAACCCTTTTGTCCCGTTTCCTTGACTCCGAATTTTATTTTCTAACACCTGTCTTCACCAAACTTCCCAATCCGCTCTTTTTGCGTACACTGTTTTATCTGGGTCCTCGGTCATAGTGTTTTCCTTTTATCATTCCTTCACACCAGTATTGGTCTGATCGATAGAGCCAATCTGTACCATCCACAACGCCTTCCGCATACATCCATTGTAAATTGTTTCACGGAACCGACCGAGGCACTAAATTCAACAGTCGATTTGATTTACATTCCAATCAAATAAATTACCCTGTTTCGAATTAAGCTTTAATCTGTCCGGTGGTGCTCCGATTTTGGGGGACTGCTTCGATGGAATAAAATCCACAAATTCGATGACTGAAATTCAGCAAAGCCATCGCCGATTGTCAAAATGGCTTCAAGAAACCCTTTTCTACCATCCATGGGTCAGTGCCGTGCCTTAACAGACCAGCAATGTCGCCAGATACAAGCAGAAGTCGATCCAGATGAAATAAGGGCAGAACCGAACTGGGAATATATACACCAGCCAACTCTTATCCGCCTGTATATGACTGCAATAAGTTTTCAGCATATAGAGCATTTCATGAAGAGATATTGCAATCTGAAATGGGTGTAAGTCGACATATCAAATATTTGCTGGGCTTTAAGTTAACCTCGATCCAGGTATAAGACCTACGAAAACCGATACCGTGGCTGGTTGTTTCCCCTCAGCCAGGTCTCTAGACAACAACGAATCATAGAGTTATATGCTATGGTGTCTGGTTCAGATAATTTCAGCCCGGTCGCCATCCTGTCACCTGCACAACGAAGGCTGCAGTTTCAGATGCAATCTCAGACATCGATCCCGGGCTCTGACTTCCTTCTATCACTCCCTCTAAGATTTGCTCAAGATCGAATGTCCATTTTCACTACCAACAGTTGGTCATCCGGGAGTGCACAATCCGCAGACACCCAGCTTGATGATATTTTCTCTAACCGACGGTCTTCTGATGCAACAACCAACTCCTCCCAGAGTGATAGTAGTCAGTTTTCCATCCCGATCATGGCACCGCCTCAACCTCAGAGGCGGCCATTGAAACCTCCCAAACATGATCCAGAAGCCGGTCTATGGAATGCTGCTCTTCGTGTCATACCGTGTGGTAAAGACCATAGCAACCTCTTGTGGGATAGCTTTTTCGCTAGTTGCTTTATTTGTGGGTTTTCACAGTGGCATGCTCTCATGCTTCATGCTCGAAGCATGGACTTCGGCACCTTCATCGGTGCAATGAGACAACTCAAAGATATTAGAAAAGCTGATTTCGCTGGCAACTATCCAATCCACTTTCTCATGGTGGCTGGAGTCTCCATAGAATACTACACCCATCTTGTTCATTTCTCGGATGGTTACGACCAGAACGTTTTCGGTCAAAATCCTCTTCACGTACTCAATCCACAAGATTTCGGAGAGGAATTGATCTCCTTCTTGGAATGGGTCAAATGCTGTCGCTCTCCGTCAGGCCTTCTCCTCACTCAACGAGATATCTACTGTCATACTCCACTCCATGCACTTCTTCAACACCCCCTCGAGCGAAGTCTTTACCCGAAGATATTGAACATATTCCCATATGCGGAACACCAACTTCGGTCTTTGGATACCTCTGGCCGAAAGGTCACGAAGTTGATGAACGACGCTTCTCTCAAGATCAAGTTAGAATCACCAGCAGACTTTGCCAAGATCCAAACCGGCTTGTCTGAGGCTAGTTCGTTTCTTGACCTGTGTGAAGGCAACAAGAATAGCAACTTCCAACGCTACGGCTTCTGTGATATTGCCCGAGGAAGTCGAGGTGTGTCTTATTACGGCTTCTTCGAGTGTAAAATATGCAAGACAAGCGCGCACACTAATTCCTCCCTCGACCTCATTAAATGCGCATGTCAATCTGGCAGGGATCGCAATGGGCCCGACGAGACTGGGACAACGCCAGCACATGCTATCATCGCTCACAAACGTTGCAATACTGACTCTACGCCTGAAACCGTTTCCCAAACCGCCTCACTCTTCTCCGCCCTCATCCCCGCCGACGACCCTACTCTCCGCGAAGCCCTTCATGTTCTCGATCCCGAAGGCAAAAGTCTCGTCTTCAACGTCGCTACGGGTGGGTTCGACGAAATTCTAGAGTACGTGCTGTCGCTCGAAAGTTTTGTCAGACGACGAGCGATGGTGAATACCTGTGCTAGAAGGCGCGACGGGACGGAGTGGAGTGTTCTTCAAGCTGTGATAGAGAAGCGTCGTCAGGTGATACAAGAGATAGACAAATGCGGGAAAATGGACGCGCACATAAGAGATGATCTTTGCGAGCAAGCGAATAGGCTTACGAAATGTAAAAATATTCTTAAGTCTGAGGGAGCGCTAGAAAATCCAGATGTAACGATGAGGTGGACGATCTCTGGCTGACCAGCACCATTTCATACCATCGGTTTAGATTTCATCACACGCATACAGAAAACCACCCTGACGGATTCACCGACAACACTCAACGGATACGAACGAGTCTTTACTCGATGTACCACCACTTTTATATTTCCTACTCTGTTCCCTTTTTGTTTTCATTTCATTTAGGTGTCAAAAGTGAGCGAGCGTTACTTCTTCTCCCGTTTCACACACTACGACGTTCTGTTTTTACCTCACAAATGATACCCCGATGTACCATATACATTGTACACTTACATATATTACGCCTATTTTCGGCCAGTAGTTTCTGATTTTGGGAATAACGCGATGGGAACGGATTATGAATGTAGGATGAAAAATTATTTTTGGAGAGGGAAAAAGCCTTTTTTTATTATGTTGTGCTACCAATGTATAAGTATCCTAAAATGGGAAACAAATGAGCCATGATTGATACTAGTCATCTGGTTACAGGAATATACCGCGACGGGGGAGGGGTTATTGCACGATATAATGTATGATATAGTGTAGGCTTTGCATTTCCAATATCCCCCAAGGCTCAAGGCCCAAGTGCTGGTCGTTCTCTTGGCGATAAAAGAAGAGGCTACGAGCCACTTATAATAAATGTACTTGAATCTTATGTATAATATTCTTCTTTAGTCTATCCGAAATTTGAAAGTGGAGAGCAGACATTTGGGACTGCTTGATCCTGTGTTTCTTACATGGTAATACAATACAGTAGTGAGTCAATTATGGCCGAGGAAATTTCAAATTTAAACAATGCATAATAAAAATCTGACTTTTATATTCTACATATCTGTACATAAAAAAGAACTCTCCGCTGTGCCAACTCATTTCTTTCCCTTGATTCCCACGTCCAAACTTCCGATTGCCCATGCCGCAGCAAACAAGGCCAAAAAGCTTCCGAAGAAGACTAATGGTTTTCGGAGAATTGCAATAAAGGGGTAGTCGTAAGTAACGATGAGCTCTCTATCTCTGAATTCGTCAACGATGTTGATTGCCGTAAGGGTTAGAGCCGTGCGGCCCTTGGTGTCCATAAAAGTTTTGTAGAGGGAAGTTGTAGCGCTGACGAGTGGTAGAGTGGTGCTGTATTGAACGTTCCTAGAGAAGATTAGGGTCAGAATTTGGGCTTGTAGTGGGCTGGTTGTGACTTACTCTGCTCCTTCAGGAAGAATCACACGTAGCTCAATATACTCATAGGACACTCCTTCTGGTTGTTTTGGACCCTCCAAAAATGGTACATTCAAAACATAACCTCGTCCCGTGCTCACCTTACGCAAGAACTTCTTCAGATCAGCATTCCATCCCACACGGAAGGGGTAATTCCATCCTCCAAAAATAGGATATCTGGGCTTAATCTCAAGATTGGCTTCACGTTTGTTGCTCCTAAATCGAGAGGTAGAGACATTTCCAATGACATCCGTGAAGTAAGGGTCCATACTTCCAACTCTCAATGGGAATCTAAGCTCCTTGACCGCAGTGATTGCTGGACTATAGTATTGTGTGCTTGCCCATTGAACGCGCGAGAAGTGTTTGCTGAGATTGGCGGCATGATTGTGCAGTGTATACCGATCCTCAAATGCAATATTTCCACCCCAATGGCTGACCTCAATATCTCTTTCCAGGCGGGAGACATGAATCAGTGGCTTCGTAAATTCATACCGAACAGAAACTGGTTCGACAGCACCGGCGGGAACTTCGCCAAACGAACCATATGTGTACTTCGCCCCTGATTTTTGGGGTGATTCGGTTTCTCCTGGGATAATGGTGTATTCTGGCACTTTTGTGCTTGGAAATTTGACCTCAGTCTTTTGCTTTAGGGTGACATACGCCGAAGGGCAGTATGCCGAGAATGTGTAGACCAGGTATTGGGAGTCTTGTTGTTCAATGCTTTTCGGGAGTGGCGATAATGCGGAGAGATAAGAGAATGAGATTCCTAGAGTTTGTTGGGCCTTTGAGGCAAGGGGTTTGGGTAGACGGATACGGTAAAATTGGGTATCGCTGGTGGATAGTTAGTACGAGTAACTTATATACAAAACATAAGATATGGCCAATGTCACCTTTCTGGGTCGAACTCAACTGCGTCCACCTCAAACAAGGGAGAATCTGCGTCTTTTCTGTCTTTCACCTCCAAACCGCCAATGGTCTCCATCTGTTGCGAGGTAAACGGTATAAAGTATTCATCTTGAGGGCTGCTGGCAATGTTTTCAATCACTACATTGATAGACTCCTTGGGATAGCTCTTTTCCAAGTTTATGATGTGGACCAGATTGATATTTTTGAAATTTTGGGGAGGCTTGAAGGTGGAAGGGAGAATTATTCGTGAAGTAAGTGGTTTCGTTAAATTCCCCTTCTCTGCGCCGAAAGATGTCGAGGCCAAGGAAAGAACCGCGGAGGCAATTGCCAATAACCTCATGTCGAAGAATCGAAGGTAGGCCCTCCGTAGAATGGAAAGGAGACGAATTGGATGTCCGCCAAAGTGGACGATGGCGTGGATGTAGATGGCACAAGAACTGTTGATGCTGAACTTCCCACTGACGACTCTCCAAGGTGTCCTTCTGGAGTCTTCAGCCACCGCTAGGCCCAAGCTGGATGTGGCTCATGCTGGTGGCTGGTGGTGGTGTCAGGGGGGAACGACAGCGGATGCCGCGGCGGGATGACTAAGCCGGTTTCTTTTCCGCAGGGGTTTCTGCCCCACGCCAGAGCTCCCCGCCAAAATTCCCTCCTTAAACAGTTCCCATTGTCCTCGTCCTCTTCCGGTTCAACCGTCCAAGCTCTTCCTTATATATCCTCTATTAGCTGATTATATTCTCTTTATCGTCCCCAGTCTTCTATCTCTTCAATTGATAAGCTCTCAAGATGGTTGGATTAGGTCCAAGGTATGATCTCCCCCGCTCATGGTAATTGCCCAACTAAAAGATACATCATAGAAAGCCGCCTTCCCGCAAGGGTGAGTGTGTTCAATTGATCTCGGACATTCACTTTGCTACATGACGTGCTTCTAGTGGCACCTAAAATTCACTATGATCTGTGTTCTCGTGGAACATCGAGAATTATCGTACTTGAACGAGAACATCACGTCTCATTGTTGTTGAAGTCTCTCAACAATGCTCAACAGTCCGAAATATACGACGCAGATCACCGCAGCCAAAGACTTCAAGATGGTCCCCTCGTTGGAAGATCAGTACAAGTTGTACACAGGTCGTTGAATTCCTTTTTTATGTCTAGTTCGTTCTTGCTTGTCCGGTCATTACCATTATTGGCCCACAGCGCTCCGGATGTTTCTCCCTTTAGCATTTTCCCCCGAACCGCATTTTCACATTGATATTCCGTACCCCCAACTTTCCTGCCAAGCTTGCATATATTTTCCTGTCAGGCGATCACAAAAAAGCAATGCGGGCTCACCGCTGTCACGTGGTGTTGGCCTGTGTGTTGTGTGACTTTGTGGCGTCTTATTCTTATGAAATATACCTCTGCTTAGATCATCTATGATTATAACAACTGACATGGATGTGCAGGATCTATGGCCGATGTGCCTAAGGATCTCATGCAGGAGATCAAGCGTCTTGAGGAGCTTTTCACTGTGGACACTACCAAGCTCAAAGCCATCACTGCTCACTTCGTTAAAGAGCTCGAGAAAGGTGAGGTTTTCGCTATCCTAAAAGGAAATTCAGTTAACATGGATAGGTTTGAGTGTTGAGGGAGGTAGTATTGTATGTTTGGTTCCCTAAAATGATATTGATGTTCTCTTACCCCTGAATAGCCTATGAACCCGACCTGGTGTATGTCATTCCCAACTGGTGACGAAACTGGAACATTCCTCGCCCTGGATATGGGTGGAACCAACCTACGTGTTTGTGAAATTATTTTGACTGATCAAAAATCTGAGTTCGATATCATTCAATCCAAATACCGTATGCCAGAGGAACTGAAATCTGGGAGTTCCGACGAGCTCTGGGAGTACATTGCCGATTGCCTCCAACAATTCATTGAGTCTCATCATCAGGATGAGAAGCTTGAGAAGCTCCACCTTGGTTTCACCTTCTCCTACCCGGCTACTCAAGATTACATAGATCATGGTATCCTCCAACGGTGGACCAAGGGTTTTGATATCGATGGAGTTGAGGGAGAAAATATCGTTCCTATGTTCGAGGCTGCTATTGCTAAGAGAGTTAGTATTTCTGCTAAACGATAACAGCTATATATTTCTTACACGTGACAGGGCGTTCCCATCAAACTTACTGCTTTGATTAACGACACTACCGGTACTCTCATTGCTTCCGCTTATACCGATACCAAGATGAAGATTGGCTGTATCTTTGGAACAGGTTGTAATGCTGCATATATGGAGAATGTTGGATCAATTCCAAAGCTAGCTCACATGAAGCTGCCTCCTGACACCCCAATGGCTATTAACTGTGAATGGGGTGCTTTTGACAATGAACATAAAGTCCTCCCGCTCACTCAATACGATATTATTATTGATAAAGATTCCCCACGTCCAGGCCAACAAGCATTCGAGAAGATGATTGCTGGTCTCTACCTTGGGGAAATTTTCCGATTAGTCCTCGTCGACTTGCACGACAACAAAGACATTCACATCTTCGAAGGACAGAATATCGATAAGCTGCGCAAGGCATATACTCTCGACTCCTCATTTTTATCCCTGGTTGAAGAGTATTTCCCTCTCTTCGCTTAGTAAATAATCATATACTAACAAAACCCCAGGGATCCCTTTGAGAACTTGTCTGAGACTGGTGATCTCTTCCAAAACAAACTCGGAATCACTACGACCCACCCTGAACTCGAACTCATCCGACGCCTGGCTGAATTGATCGGTACCCGTGCTGCACGCCTCTCGGCCTGCGGTGTCGCTGCCATAGCCACCAAGAAAGACTACAAGACCTGCCATGTCGGTGCTGACGGATCTGTATTCAACAAATACCCCCACTTCAAGCAACGCGGCGCCGCAGCCCTCAGGGAAATCCTGGACTGGCCCGCAAAGAAGAACTCCAAGGAGGAAGATCCCATTGAGATCTTGGCGGCCGAAGATGGTAGTGGTGTTGGAGCAGCGCTGATTGCGGCTTTGACGCTGAAGAGAGTCAAGGAGGGGAATATGGCTGGTATCTTGCACCCTGAGAATTTCAGGGGTTAAATACCCTTTCTCGGGCTAGGATGCGGGGACGTGGAAACATATTCTGGCAACCGGGGTGGTCCCACTATGGATGGATGCTTGTACATTGTCGATGAGAGAATTGTAGGAGGCCGCGGGCCGTGGTAAGGTGGGACAGGTAGCGACTGGCATTGGCTCAACACAGTACACTCTTTGGCTTTGAGGCTGGTTTGATCCTGGTAGCTAGCAGCCCCTTCATTATTAAAATTCTTCAATAAAATTTTATTCATAGGTCTATTATATCTTGGGATCCTTACTTTTAGACGCCGCTACTATGCTGGGTATCACTTCATAACACGCCTCTTCTCTTTTCCCATTCGCCACAGGAGTAACCTCTACATAATCTACCTCTGCTAGGTTTCAACCTAGGAACGTACAAATAGGTAACCTATACTTATCCAACGTCCAATACCTCCTCCTCACCCCTTTCCACTCACCCTCCTTTTCCATCTCTTCAATCGGCACCTCCACATCCGTCCAGTCAACGTCCATACCGGCATCGCACAAGTCCAGCTCGGCCACTCTACAATAAACATCATAGCATACTCTCCTATCCGCACCCAAGCCATTGAAAAACCCAAACCTCCCATCGCCATCCAACAGTCCCGGAACATACTCTGTGAAAAACAACTTAAGCTGCCCGTAGTCTTCTCCAAAGGTATCGAAATATATGACGTCAAAGACCTCGCCGGCCTCGAGCAGGCTGGGGACGATATTTTGCCACTTCCCCGCGTGGACGGTATATTTTCCGCCTGTGGGAGCTGTCTCCTCCCACGCCGTGCTGAAATCTGATGAAGGAGAGGAGAGGTGCGCGAGGACGTCGGGGTGCGCTTCGACTATGTGGTGGGAGAGCGGCTGAGTGGTTCGAAACATGCGGTCGATGATGCCCATGCCGAAACCAATATTGAGGATGCGTTTCCCGGGGGCGAGAGACGGGATCAGCAGGTCGACGCTCCGCTGCATGATGTCCGTTTCCCAAGCCATCATCACGCCGTTGTTATCGCTGTCGAGGAGGGTGGTGTCAGAGAATTGCAGGGTGGAGTTGAGGTAGTCTTCAGAGTTGACGTCTCTTTTCTCTTGTGCTTCGAGTTCTTTTTCTTCGGCTGGCCCAACGGCAAGTTCATGCTCGTCTTTTCCCACTGCTTCTGCGACTTCTGATTCTTCGATATGCCCGTTTCTATTTGCTTCTTCGTTGACTTCACCCTCTCCCATATCCTCGTCGTCGTCTTCAGAATCCCCATCTCCTAGAGCTTCATACCCACCCATCAGCCCCAGCAATAACTCCGCCCTCACCCCCGCATTGACACATAGCTCATACAATTCCTTCCTGCCCAATCTCCAAGCCAAACACCCGGGGGTTTCATTTTTCGAATCTAAATCATTCCAGATAGCACCGCTCATGAACAATTCTTGTACTACCGCTTTTGCTTTCTCCATGTCTACCTCTTCCTCCTCCCCGTCGCCGTTTTGTTGATTCTCTCCACCTTCATCCGATTTCTTTCCGCCCTCAGCCACCTCGGCATCGCCATTCGAGGAATTCTTCTGTTGTAAGGAGGAATTGGCAGAGCCACAGGCATCGATAGCCGCATGCAATGGCGTATATCCCGTCTCGGGATCCTGCACGCTCGCGTTGCCTGGTATTCGGAGGAAGGGTTTGAGGGCTGCGAGGTCGTGATTGGAGGCGTGCAAGAGGATGGTTTGTATGTTTATGTCGACCGTGGGATCTGCGAAAGCCGGATCGTCCATTTCTGTAAGGATGAACAGGAGTCTAGCAGGTAATTGTACGATCCGTGAGCACAGGGTTAGCTTGAGAGCCCATCCACTGCGAGTTTGTTTAATAAATTGTGGAGGGGTGGCTCAGTTGGGAAACGCGCTGGCGGCATAGAACGGCAGAATTAGTGAGGTGATCGGCAAGGCAAATCGTGTCCGTGTTCGGAATGAGGTGGTCACCCAAGATATTAAATATCAATGTCGATCAACATATTCATGTATTTACTTCATTTTGGTTGGGTATCATGTTGTTATATACAGTACGGGCATCCATCATGTTCGGACGGCTGCGATCATTGTGAGTCGATCCGCCCAAGCCCTTATATACTAGATCTTCCCCACTCTCATGTGTACAGTCAACCAAGCCACTTGCATTGCAAGTGAAGCTATCTCAAATACGACACCTATATACCAACATGCTTTCGAAGAAGACCTAGTCGCTTTCGAATCATGTTCCCTAACATTGCGTCGCTAAAAACAACAACACCAGCAAGGCAAAACCCCTCTGCCTCGGAGAAGCTCGGTTGCCCGTACACTCCCCATCGATTGTTTCGTGTATGGTCAACTCGAATATCTCGTCCAGGATATATTTTCTGTCCTTGGATCATCAATCTAATCGCTCACAGGGGTGTCGCTCATTTAAGGTCGTATGCCGTGTCTCAGAGACATCTTCTCGAAGGCGAACATCTCATCCTCTTTCGACGAGGTATAATACTCTTCCATCATTTGGTCGACGAGCGCCTGCTTCATTTGATGCAGGGTTGGAATCATTTGGATATTGCCAAATGATTCTTCCACTTCCTCATCCGAGAAGTCAAAGCTGCCTGATAGCGGCGACTCATCTTCCATATCTGATGACCCACTGCTTTGGGTTTCAGATGTATCAGAGAGTAGTGGATCCATGTCCAACTCATCGCATCTGATCGGGCTGATCGCTGCCTCTTCAGCCAGCTCATCCGCCGACAGACTTGCCTTCATGGCAGCATTCAAGGCGTTCATGCGCGGCGCTGGCGACTGCCAGTCCACGTCTTCATCCTCCTCACAGCCACCCAGCATTGTCCATTCTGATAGATTTGATGGACGGAAGGTAGGCTGCCAGGTGTACGCCGAGCGCACTCCTGTAGTATTCGAGGCACTTGATGAACTGTTGGGACAGTCAAGCGTCGATGCTGAAAGTTTCCCAATAAAGTTATCCACACTTGGCATCTCGCCGTCTAAAGCTGATGTATTCAGGCCAGCGGGTGGCGAGTTCTCGATTCGAGAGGTCTCGACTAGTCCGCCATAATCGAAAGTTGATTGGTATGATCCTGTCCATTCCTGGAGACCAACCTGATCTTCAGTATCTTCCGCACACATGTCATCAATGACGAGGTACTGGTCAATATCGTCGTGAAATCTCACACTTTTCTTTGCAGCTTTGGGCTCTTTTTCAGAGCTTGAAACCAAATTCATGGAATGCAGTGAAACTACTGATCCACGAAGAAGAACCTGTGAGACTGTTTGTTTCTTAAGTATAGTTTTGCGCTTTTTCTTTTCAGGGCAAGATTTAATATTAGCAAACACGGAATGGTTTGTTGGGTAAAATGGGCCATAAAGCCAAGTATCATCTTGGTCCTTCATCCTGTGGATTGTTAACACCTATTAGTCCCAAGCAAGCGATGTTCAACAACATACCAGTTGAAAGTCTCGGGAGAGATGGTTTTCAAATTATTCCTCGTCTTTGTCCATGCTCTCCAGCATGCATTCTCTAATCGTTCCGCATTTTTCTGCGGTGCCTCTCCCGTCCGAAGATTCCGCCGAGTGGTCCAGATATCCTCTTCCGTCCAGGCATGAGAAAGATAATCGACATGCCTCAATGGGTACTCTTCAAATGCAATATCATCCTTTGTCAAGCCTACGAACTCTATCGCCTCCTCGTACTCGAATTCCCTGGGCTCTTGGTCGATGGGGCCGCTTTGTTGAATTTCCTCAGAGACATCATCAATGACATCCTCGCTGACGGTCTCGTAGCTCGGGAAATCTATTGGCGTTTCTCCCGCTTCCGAGCCGTAGAGGAAGTCGAGGGAGAGGGATGTGCGAATTGAGTAATGGCTGGTCTTCGATATAACACTTTCGAAAGTCTTTTGGCTCCAGTGAGCTTCATTTTCCACCCCTCGGTCCCGGACAGTACCGGAAAGAGACGTATGAAGGTCTGTAATCGAGCTATGCGTCCTGAGAGGACCCTCTATCAACCCCACAGGTTCCTTATACACCTCCAAATCCTCCCATTCGAAATACTCGTCCTGGGGCAGATAATCGTCCATGTCGGTGAGGTAGCCCATACTTCGGTGGAAATTATCGCCGAAGCCTCAACAAAAAAAAATCATAGGCGAGGAGTGCTCAGAGTTGTTGGGAGAGAGAAATGCGATTTCCAGAGCTGTCGTGCCATCTAATAGTAGACCCATTCGTCACCGAGCTTCGCATTGCCCATCAAACCAGATATAGCACAGAGTTTAAAGGATTTGAGGAAATTGTCAGCATTTAACAGGAAATTGCGCTTCGTGTAATGTGCACCCTCTAGAAAATCGGGGTATTCCTGTCGGACTCCGAACGTTGCATCACACCCTGGCCCGGCTGCACCGGTTTGGGCCAATATAAGGTTACTGCGCCCGCTTGGGGAATGATCCCAAACACGCTCGCTTCACAGTGCGAAAAGATACTTCATATTAACTGAGGTTCATAGCCTCAATAGGCATCCACTTAGCCATGGGAATCCATCAAGCGACATTCCGGCCAGACGAGACGGTTAAATTGGGCCACGATCTATGCCATGTCTCATTTATCCCCGGTTTTTACATGCGCCCCCCAACGCTTTTGGCGAAGGCACCTCCCGAGTTTAGAAGATAGCAAGCCGTACGGGCGTTCTTTTCTGTTCCTCGGTCGCCGATACGATCAGCATTTCTAATCGCGATTGATGTCCTGTGACGTGTGTAGCCGCTACGGTACAGAAATGTCGTACAGCATGATAGAGAATGATTCGCTAACCTCCAACTCAAGAACTCAGCGAACCCGTCCCGGAGTCCGGATAGGAAGGTTTGTTGCTGTGAATTCCTCTGCTTCTGAATGGCCATTCGCTATTGTCATCGATGACGGTCGTGTGTCGCGTGCGGTCTGCCATTAATAATTAGGAGGGGGGCGAGCATCAGCCGAGCTGGGAGTTGGGAGGGGATGATTGGCTTTCCTCCCTCTCCGCGTAATAAATTTAATTTTGTCCATCGGGGAGGGGGGGGGTGTTGAAGGGGCGGTTCCTGTTCTGCGATTCCTTCTGTTTAGTTCCTTTGAGGCTGATAATAACAAAGTATGAGGTGATGGACCAAAGGAAGTTTTGTGGGGTCCTAAAAATAAGTTGAGGCGTTTGGGCGGATTGCTTATCCGTCTGAAATCGAATCCTGCGATTCGGAATTTTTAATCCCAAGATCCCAGCACTTAGGCGAGAGGGAGGGATCCCAGGTACACACGCAAACTTACAGTGCACGAAATTGAAAACGGAACACTCCTTGCATGGCTGGATAAATAAACCTTTTACTCTCTTTTCAAAAGAGAGGTGGGGGAGACGTGGAGACGAGTTCTTGATAGATTGGTTCGTCGTAATACAAAGATGCAGAACCAAGGTAAACCTGTAACCTGTCACGTCTGCGTGCCTGGATTATCTTCATCGCATGGGTTCAAACCACGTGATTTAAATACCGGGCTGTCGAGATTGGGATTGTAGCTCTTCATCCCTCCCGATATCCCCAGAGATCCCCCCCGCGGTTAAAGGAACCAGGTTGTTTGATGAGTAAGACCTTTGTTCGTAGAAACTGCAAAAACGTATTGCGTGTATGCGATACGTAACGTTTTATGCGTCCATCTAACGTAGGTGCAATACACGACGAGATGCCTCTCCGGCAATCTCTCTCCCTTGCTTCCATCTTGCGAAGCGCCTCATCGTGAGGAACACTCGCCTGTTGCGTACTCTGAGTTCTGTGCGCTGTGCTCAAATGCGAGACATGAATGCTCTAGAAGGGACTGAAGGGATAGACAAGGGAAGGGCGATGTGGGGTGGGGAAAGAAGTCAGTCAGTCTCATCTGAAGAAGGCACCCTTTATTTGATTACGAAATCCACCTAGTGGGGAGAGGTTTGGGAAGTAGAGGGGTCGAGGACGAGGATAATTGGAAGAATGAGAGGACATGAGAGAATGGGGAGAATCGGGGCCGGTGAGAGGTTTAGGGAGAGATCCCGTATGGCTTGTAGGGACTTGATCATGGCGCTGGACAAGCATTCGTGGAACTTTCACTTGAAAGAAGAAATCTTGGTCTCTTTGCTCCGTGAAATATAGATATTTCACTTGAAAATGATATACTCCATAGATCTCCATAGATCTCCCCCGAAGGTACTCTAACATATTATACGCAGCCTTACTATTGCTGTTATATTTCTATATATAGTACTGTTCAGGGTATGAGGTATGGTATGGGTGATGAAGAACAATAACCAGATAGTGGACCGGAAGAGGAGGTTGTGCTGTGTTCGGTAGTGCTGTGACGGTTTGTGATATGCAGGTTTGATGGAGCTCAGGTCTTGGAACTTTCAGGACCAGACCAGTCGCAGCGGCCTGGGAAGTTCCAAGCGAGGGACGCCATTACTAATCCACTTCTTTGCCGACGGAATCCCCCATACCCCCACGCGTACCTGAATATACTCGTAAGCACCGAAGACCACAGTACAGGACCCTGAATGCGGGATAACGAGAACCACGTGACTCTTCCCGTGCCTCTTCGATAAGATCCCAACCCCTGCGTGCATGGGAAGCTTTTGCAGGTTGTCGCGCGACACATGGGCAAACGACGAGAGCTGATTGGTAGGCGATAGCTTCAATCAGCCTCGTGCCAGAACAGACATCGGAGCTTCCACCCAGGGAATTTTCTCATTCGCGCAGAAAGAAGAGCAGAGAAAGGGAAAAGCGGGGAGGCAAAGAGGGGAGCTCGAGAAGAAAAAACAGTTACCTCTGATAGAGGAGACTCTCATGTATCATTGTCGCACACGGTAGGACAGAACAAACGGTCTGACTGGTGGGCTGAACTATAGTGGGACGAAGCTCGATTGTCTGACGAAAGGACAGCACCTGTACTGTACAGTACTGTAGTACCGCACCGCCCAGTACTCTCGTCGTTGCTTTTTCGGACGGCGGGTTTCCTACAGTGGCGCCTGCCCTAGCCTACGGTAGCTCTCGACCAACCGCAAACAGCAAGTACAAACCGCATCAGAAGCTTCCTACAGATCCGGCCACGGCAAAAGGAGCAACCTAGCAGCAAGCAAGCAACGAGCAACCGTCAGGGAAAGAGCAAACCCAACGAGAGCACCAGCACCAGCACCAGCACCAGCACCAGACTCTGCAAATTGAAGCTCCTTCCTCACCTCAGCATTGCCTTCTTCCCTGTGCACCTTCGCTCTTCCTCTTCTCGTCTCCACCCAGACCACTCCAGGTATTTCCAGCCTCTTTTTCATCTCTGCTCCTCACTTCAATTCCACCTCTCTTCTCGCTTCCCCTCACCCACTTCACTTCACTTCTCTTCACTTCACTGCCGCCCACCTTCAACATCCCC